>CAUYSK010116040.1:0-112079 GCA_963575035.1 Avahi laniger
CATCTGTTTTGTTCTGCTTCTCTTCATCTATGCTTTCATTGTTGTTGTTGAAAACTTGATCATCATCACAGTGGTCCAGCTGAATACTCACCCCCACACTGCTATGTCCATCTTTATTAGTATGCTTTTTTTTTCTGGAGATCTGGTTTACCACAGCAACCATCACAAAGATGCTGTCAAGCCTGCTTAGTGAAAGGAAGAACATTTCCTTACATGGTTGCTTCCTACAGATATATTTCTTCTATTCCACAGGCATCAATGAGATGTGTTTCTTGACAGCTATGGCCTTTGATTGCTACCTGGCCATCTGCATCCCTCTTCAGTATCCAACTCTCATGACCCCCAAGCTGTGTGCCCAGCAGACTTCAAATTGCTGTGTTTGTGGTTTCATCACACCCCTCCCTGAGATTGCCTGCATCTCTACATTGCCATTTTGTGGCTCAAACCACCTTGAGCACAACTTCTGTGACTTTTTCTTGGTGCTGCACCTAGCTTGCGTAGACACACAAGCCATCATCATGATTCAGACTGTTTGTGTTGTCTGTGCAGTGGAGAATATCACAGCTGCAATGCTCACTGTCACGTCCTGCACTAGTATTGTGGCTGTGATTCTGCATGTACATTCAGTTGAAGGTCGCCGCAAAGCATTTTCAACATGCATCTCCCACCTCACTGTTACTTTGCTCTTGTCTGGTGATGTGGCTCTCATGTACCTACTCTTCTCTTCCACATACTCCTTGTTCTAGGACACAGTCATTTCTCTGGGCTTTGCAGTTTTGTCCCCTTCGTCAACTCCATTATCTGTAACCCGAGGAATAAAGAGATCAAAGAAGCTATTAAGAAGCACATGGGTCAAGTTAAGATCCCTTTTTTAATTAGAGCAGGGATCTCAAAGAGCTCTTAGTTGGGACTCTACATACAGTGGTTGTTGATTTCTCTTCATGCTCAGAAATCTATCTTTTTCCATCAGCATTGTACTGGAAGTGGTCTCCCAAAAGTCACCAATAAACAAAATTCACTAGTAGTTGAAGTCAATAGCTTCTTCTTCTTCTTCTTCTTTTTTTTTTTTGAGACAGAGTCTCACTCTTTTGCCCGGGCTACAGTGAGTGCATTGGCATCAGCCTAGCTCACAGTAACCTCAAACTCCTCAGATCAAGCAATCCTCCTGCCTCAGCCTCCCGAGTAGCTGGGACTACAGACATGCGCCACCATGCCCAGCTAATTTTTTCTATATATATTTTTTTAGATGTCCAGCTAATTTCTTTCTATTTTTAGTAGAGACGGGGTCTCGATTTCGCTCAGGCTGGTTTTGAACTCCTGACCTTAAGCAATCCACCCACCTTGGCCTCCCAGAATGCTAGGATTACATGCGTGAGCCACCACGCCTGGTCGAATCTCAAACTTTTACTTCTCCATTTTTTATAAATGAAATACAAGAGGGAACTTGTTTTTTTAAAACTATAGGTGATAATGCTTTTCCCTCATGTTCTTATTTCAAATTTTCATTTTTGAAAAACATTAGACCATTTTTTTTAGTGTACCTCTCCAAAAGAAATAAAATTCAATACTAAAATTTAGAAACGTCCTGATAATAGCTATCCTGTGAGCGATGACAAAGCTTCTAAGGTGTTGTCAGTGTGAGAATCGGATACAAAGTGTGCTAGGGAGTTTGTTTTCCTAGTGAAATATTCCTTGGGTGTAAGAATATAGAAAATAAATTTTAAAAATTTATCATTTGGATATATAGTGTTTTCTATATTCTGAGTACGTATATGGATCTATAGAAAGATACATAAAAATATGTGTTTTAAGCTCTTTTCTAAAGTAATTTTTAAGTGACTTGAAATTTAACCTCAGCATAAAAGTATATATATTCTAAAAGATCACATTAGTTTTTATCCTACCATTCTGTACTTTTTATTTACATGAACTGTATCATCCCTTTTTATATATTTGATAAAGACTTTATTCCTCAATAATTCTAAAGCTGCAGGCTTAAATTTTCCACCAAAATAGCTTTGGAGAATTACCTGTTAGCAAGAGGGAAAGCTGCCACTTCACAGGCTTTGTGAGTTTCATTCTCGTGTATCCTTTTTCAAGACCCTACTTTTACTGGGGGATCATTTCGTTAAATAAGGTAACATCTAGCCTTAATGGCAATTATGTTATTTAACCTCCCCTAAATTTTCAGAAATGTGTTTAAAATTGTGTTAAGCTATTCAGCAGCAGCATGTCATGAAAAAAAATTATGTTAAGCTAAATAAGAAAAAGAAAAGGAAAAAACTTAAGAAGAGCTCTAAAATAACAGCTGTGTATTGCAAATGATAACCTAGGCACGTCTGAATAAAGGAAGTAAATACTTGTTCCAAGAAATCTTTATTGAGAACTTAGATTTTGCACAATAACCCTGGCATTGCAAATACTGCAAATACAGAAATGTCATTGTAAATACAGAGATATAAAAGAAAGGGAAAAAATACAATTGGTCTGCTTCGAGCTAACGCTATTACCTGTCCAGATCCCGTAATCCACAGGGTAGGCTTCAGCCGTACAGAAACTGCAACTTTAGACATTTTTGTGTCAGGCATAACCAAATATATAAAAAAACCAAGAATTAGAGCATTAGTATAAACCACATAATCACATGGCATAAAAAGTAAAGATATATATTTATCCATAGATATGCTGGGACTGTGAAACAGCACATGATTAAAACATGGACCCTATTTCTGTGCTTTATTCTAAAGCAGTAAAGATTAAGAAATCTGTTAAAATAATTATCTAATCGCCCCTTACCTTGACAGAGGAGTTCCAGCAATCTTAACTTGGGAACGCTGGTCATCACGAGAAAGTGGCAAAGCCTTAGCTGACCGTTCGCTTGCAAGCTCAGAGGAGCTTGAGCCCCACGGTGGCTCCTGGGACTTGCAGCCCACCTTACAGTTTTCAGCAAGCACCATGTGTTTGCTGTTCCTCCACGTAATTTAGAGTTTTAATGAAGACACACATTAACCATTCTTGTTTTGACAAGGAAAAATGGAAGTCCATTTACGTTTTTTGGGCTCTGTCATGGAAAATTTTTAATTCACTGTGCTCATTCCATGAGCTAGCACCCTCTTATTTTTAAACATGACATGAGGTGTCATTGGAATTTTGCCTTCTGGGATTCAACGCTTATATCAAAGTAAAAAAGGGGGTTTTGGTTTTGGTTTTATTTTTTAAGTGTACAAAAGGGGGAGTTTGGGCCCTTTATTTAAAGTGAAAGTAAATCCCTAATTAAGAAAATGTATAGTTTGTGCCTGAACTAGTAGCCTTCATTCCTAATTGTTGTGTGATAGCAGTAGTTTTTTAATCTCTTTTCTTCTTGTATTTTTTGGCTCATTACTTTTTCTTACCTTCTTCCCTTTCCCTCTGCCCACCCCTGCCCCATCCCCACATGCTCCTTCCGGGCATAGAAGTCCAGCTCATCCACCACCACCGGGGAGAAGATCACAAAGGTGTATGAGCTGGGGAACGAGCCAGAGAGAAAGCTCTGGGTCGACCGATACCTTACTTTCATGGAGGAGAGAGGCTCCCCTGTCTCGAGCCTGCCTGCAGTGGGCAAGAAGCCCCTGGACCTGTTCCGACTCTATGTGTGCGTCAAAGAGATTGGAGGTTTGGCACAGGTGAGAGTGAGCGAGTGAATAAGGAGGCGTCATAAACAAGATCTTACAGAAGCTTTCTTTGGATATGTGAAAAGGAAAAGCCACGCCTGTGGGAATGTCCCTTCCTGGGACCATGTCTGTGTGCAGGAACACTGGGGCACCCCGGCCCTGCCAGCACCTTGCAGTGTGACCGCATCAGGTCATTTACTGGGGTCTCAGTTTCCTCATCTGTATAGTGAGACAAAGTAGATTTTTCTTCAGTTTCCCTGACAGCTCTAGAATTCTCTGGAAATCTGCCAGGAGTTCACAGTAAATACTCTAGAAATGTTTTACAAATGACTGAATTAATTATACTAGATATAAGTCAAATTCACTGTTTTCCTCTATCCGGAGCAACTTATCAAGGAAATTATAAAACTGTGCGCACAATACCTGGACAAGTAGGAGAGCCAGTGCTGTGATTTCAGCAGGGCTGGGCCTCAAGCGGGGCAGGAGAAACTCCTGGGGCACAGCGTGTAGAGAGGTGCTCAGAGTCAGTGTCCCCCTGAGTCTCGAACCCGGACGCCACGCTCTCCTCACCCCACCCCTTAATCCTTAGTCAGGAGTCTCATTGGTATGGACGTGTCCTACCACAGAAATGGGGAAAGGATACTAACCTGTTAGTACCTCACTGTGTGGCCTTTGTCTTTCTAAATACATAAATCGCCAGCCCCAAAGAATAGAGGAGGAAACTCTAGTGTAACAAAATAAATACAATAATTTTGTGGTCCAAGAGCACTCGCAGGGTAGGTGATGGGGCCAGGTCTGATTCTAGATCACGTAGTCTCCCATTTACCGGCAGTTCTCGAGCTTAGCGATGCGTTGGCATCTGCTGAGGAGCTTTTACAAGCTGTTAGTACCTGGACCCCCGCCCCAGATCAATGAAATGACACTGTCTGGGCCCCAGGTGGTCTAATGGGCAGTCAGAATGAGGCACCCTGCACCCACCCAATGTGGTGGGGGTCACTAACTATCCAAGGGCAAGTCATATAATCCACAGGTTTCCCTGGGGGCCTGCCGTGGTCTCAGTGCTGCAAGTGGGGGATACAGGAGGGGCCTTTGTTCTTGGCCTTCCCCTTAGGTGCCTAATCCCTCCTGTCGGGGAACAGAGACCTACGACTGAAAGAATTAGAGCTTGCGTCAGGGCTGTATATACCAGATGCTAAACTGTGCGATGCAGACCAGGTGTGAGTGGTGGTCGGCAAGAGGAGTGATGCAAACGAGCCTCTCTTCAGCCTGGGCTCCCCTGGCCTGTCCCCTCTGCGCCTGGCCTCTTCTGTCATAGATTTTTTAGAATCACCAAAACTGCTCGGTTAGATTTTGCTCTTCACAGCGTAGATACTCTCTGGTCACCTCACTGTCTCTGCGCATAACCCGGCCGGGTCTCTGTCGGGATTCTCCTGGCTTGGCTGATGAGGTTGCTGGAATGGAGCTGGGTGGCGAGCTGGGTGGCATCATCACGTGCGCCCCGTCGTGCTCTCTACCCGGTGGGCGCAGATGTGGTTGGGGAGCAGGTGCCGCAGTCGCACAGAGATCAGCCCAAAGCCCGACTTCTCAGGGCAGACCTACTGTTTGCTGCCTCGTGCTGGGCGCCAAAAGCGGCAAGCGTTCGGTGATTTGTTCATTGTGAACCGTTTAGCACTAAGTAAATGGACATGAAGAGCTTTGTGAGAAAGTTTGAATCCAGAAATTCACTGCTTCGTTAAAAACCACTGTCCCCTTAACCCTTGCCGCGCTGTGCACCACGGGAGGCATCAGCGCAAATAACTCCCCCAAGTTATTTGCACGTCTTCACTTTGCATTCAAGTGTTTAACTTTTCACAACCTGTTCCCAGTTGGGACTCAGACGGTTGAAATGATGCCTCATATCTTTATGTAACACTTCAGTGTTTCTCTCTCTCTTTTTGCAACTGTGTTATCTGTCTGCAGCGTCAGTGTGTTTGGGTTGGAACACATCACGTGAAGGTGTGTGCCCCGCCCCGTCACCTGAGCTGGCGGCTTTACAAAGCCAGCCAGTGGCTGGTGGCATCGCGTTAGGCTTTTAAGTCGGGGTCATTTGGTCAGGGGGCCACAGTCGCCTTTGCACCGGGTGCTGCCTTCACCTGACTGCACAGGCAGCCCCGGCGGGTGTGGGCCTCAGACTTCAGGCTCATTTCTGGGAGCTTGTGGCTATTGGAAGGAAATGTGGTTTTTCATATCGATGCTCAAACATTTAAATTGCAAAATAGTGCTGTTATATTGCTTTTTAAATTAGTTTTTAGATGCCCTTTTTTTCTTAATTAGAGGTGGGGTGCGCTGAGTGTGATCAGGGTGTGTGTGAGAACTCGCAAGCCCTGAGCGCCAGCCCTGGAGAGCGCGAGGCATCAGCAGCTGCGGCAGGCAGGAGGACCTCAGGAGCAAGGCTTTTTATGTCGCTATCAGCAGGTTCCTTAATGGTTTTATAACTGTAAATGCTGTCTGTGCACTACTGAGTGGGAGTAATGAGCATTAGTTAAAAAAGGCAAATGAAAAAAAAGTAAACTAAGACATTAAGTGCTTTCTTTGTCTCCTGGCTTTAAACAAGCCACTTTGCTGCAAACCAATGATCCTGCCATTTTTTTTGCTAGGTTAATAAAAACAAGAAGTGGCGTGAGCTGGCAACCAACCTAAATGTTGGCACTTCAAGTAGTGCAGCAAGCTCCCTGAAAAAGCAGTATATTCAGTACCTGTTTGCCTTCGAGTGCAAGATCGAGCGAGGGGAGGAGCCCCCGCCAGAAGTCTTTAGCACCGGCGACACCAAGAAGCAGCCCAAGCTCCAGCCGCCATCTCCTGGTAAGTGGCAGCGCTGCAGTGTCGGCCACCGACAGCCCAGGGCACGTGCTGGGAGGTTCTGGGAAGGTTGTTTCCGAGTAAAGCAAAGGGAGGACTTGGATCTTTGAGAGGAAGGGATTTTGCTTTGTTTTGTTTACGTAATTGAACCCTTGTTGACAGTGCTTAAGGGGTGAGAGTATAGAATTTAGGATGTGACTGTGTCCAGTCAGCACGCTGAGGGGCACCTACTTTTGCTCTATCTTATTTAGCCAAAACAGGCCTTGGAATTCTGAGCTCTTCACCTATTCCTTTTACAAGTATTTAAAAAACATTCATATATGTCTATACAAAATAAAGATCCCCACTAATCTGGTTTCAACACTTTTGCACTTCCGGAAAATGCTGCCCACAGGTTTAACAGCCAGCTCGAGCCAGCTCTCCCACTGTTGGGGACGCTCACATTTGTACTTTTGCAAGATGAAATTTGGACTTAGTTTTTAATGTCCCCTGCCCAGCAAGTTCTCGCTTTCAGGGAATGCAGCAGACTGTCAGAAACTGAGTGGTCAGGTCGGCTTTGACCTGGAGGTCAGCAGTCTTAGCAGTTGGTACCAAGGTGGCTCCCTAACTGCGAGGCAGACCACATTAACCACAGCTGCCCTCTCCCCACCAGCTGTCAGAGACCCTGCCATTCTTCCCAGCTCTCCTGCTAGCCTTTGTTCTACCTGTTAGGGTTTCAAATTGAAATTACTAAATCATACATTCTGATAAATGCAGTGTTAGAGATGGGAAGAAATTGGCACCTTAGTTCTTGACAGCGACCTCAGTCAAATAAATCCAACCTTCTCTTTTCCGTTTGCGGTTTCTGGTCATTGTGGAGGCCACTTCCAAGCCCAGTGACTTCAGCACTTAGCCACGCCGCTCCGGGTCCCTTCGTGAGAGATAGGAGCCTGCACGCACTGCGCCTGTGGCACAGCTTGTGCTGAGCACCGCTAGCAGCCGCGTCTCCCGAGCGCTTCCAGTGTGCCGGGCACCGTTCTAAGTGCTTATCATTTCATCTTCCCTTCAGCCTGTGATGTGACTTTAAAATGCACAAGCAAATGGAGGCCTGTAGAATCTAAGTTCCTTGCCCAAAGCCACAGAGCTGGGGAGCAGCAGGTCTAATCTGGGTGCCTGGCTCCAGGGTGTACACCATGCCCACCAGACACCTCTGCTTGTTTCGGAAATACCTTTGTAACAGGTGAGATACTACCACGTGGAAGCCAGAGAAAGAAGCCATTTCCCTTTCAGTGACTTCCTCGAGCTGTCTGGACAGCAAAGCTGATGTCTGAGGTTGCTCATCAAGGAATCTCACCTAAATAGTTTTTAGGCCCCAAGTGAACTTGTAGTGAATATACTTAGATTTAGATCTGTGGGTTCTAAGGACAAGTAGAAATCCTAGAAATTCTCCTTTGTAACCCCACCCTTTAAGATTCAAAGCCTTGGCCACTTAGAGTGTACCTTAGAAACTGGGAAATCTAATTTTAAAAATCTCACAACATTACATTTAGTTCACAGAGTAAAACAAGCTGCCTATGAACAGCTCTGAAACTATTTTTCCAAAATAAAAACCCAGTGGGGTGTAGGGACCAAAGCAGTGATGTCTGCAAAGATCTAAGGATGTATTTTATTTGCCGGGAAAGAACTCGTGTCCCTGAATGGTCTGCACTTGTGTGTGGAGAATAGCTCTCCCGGCGCGCGGCGGCTTCAGTACAGGAGGCCCTGCTGGGGCGCGGATCCTCCGGAAAGTGGAGGGCCTGTTCTCTTAACAGCTGGCTCTTTCCTTTCCCCTTTTTTTTTAAACTGCCATTTTTATGGCAACATTATCATTTTAACTGCACAGAAGAGCTTGGATTGCAGATGCACTTCTGATAATCCATTCTTCTCAGTGGTCCAGAGGGAGCCCAGGCCCTGGGACACAGGCAGGGGAAGGACAGCCAGTCCCGCTCAGCGGGGAGCAGCGCTCAGGGTGCCACACACGGCGCCAGGGCAGTGGGCGGTGGCCCCGCAGCCGGGAGCCTCTCGTTTCGTGCCATCTGTGCATCAGGTGGTCTGATTCTGGTACTAAGGAAAGTGTCTCCGAAACATTTTTGTTGTTGAAGGAGGAGAATAAAATCATTCCCAACTGTCCTCCGTGTCACATGTATTACAAAATTTTTAAAAACTAATTCTCAGCAAATATTTGTGTTCTTTGGAGTCACTTTTTTGCATAGGAACATAATCGAAGTAGTTTTTTACCAGCACATTCAGGGAAACTAAACTAAAAGATTTTTAAGAAATACTCTAGATTTTTTTTTCAATGGTCACTCTGTACCAACTGAAATCCTAAATCTAAATCATTTGGCTGCATTCTAAGAGCATTCCAAATCGTCTGTGTCTAGCCCAGTATCCCTGTGATGTGACTAATATGGACCTAGACGCAATTCGGTCAGCCCCCGTGGCCTCTGGGCCGCACTCGGCATTCACCCTTGAGTAGCCGTGTGGCCGCTCACACGGGACACCCAGGCTCCCGTGTTCCGTGCCCAGAGCGAGTCAGCAAAATAAGCCTCCCACGTGAGGCCCGGCCAGACCGTGGGGATCTCATAAAACACCTAGAGAGGGCTGTGGCGGAGTCTGATGAGCCACCCAGGAGTCACCTCCCCGTGGCCCCTGCAGTCTGTGAGCCCGAGTGGGGAAGGCAGAGGCAGGACAGGCTGGGAGGAGGGGGCACTGGAGGCGAGGAAGCCCCACGTCCAATTAGCAAGTCTGTAACCAAAAACCCATCCATCTTCGCTGGCAGGTGGCTGACTGAATTTCTATTATTAGCTGACAGGTGATGTCACAAAACCTGTCATGGAT
Organism: Avahi laniger; assembly: GCA_963575035.1. NCBI lineage: Eukaryota > Metazoa > Chordata > Mammalia > Primates > Indriidae > Avahi > Avahi laniger. The sequence continues at coordinate 9,345 of CAUYSK010116040.1, forward strand.
CCAACTAGGGAATCCTTAGTGGAAGATAGATGAGAAAGGGGCTCGGGTTATAAACAACAGTGCCCTCTGGTTGACCTCTAGCCACTGTAGACTGGGACATATCAGCTATTCTTGCTTCTCCCCACCCTACTTCGGCAACCCCGCCAGAACCAGGGCACCAGGTTCGTGCTGTGTAAATTATCCTCCCAGCTAGGAGCCTGGCCGTGCTGTCTGAAGTGTGCGAATGTACTTAACCTTCAGTGACCTTTCCATTGTTTACTTTAGAGTATACATTTGTAGTTTCTGACAAAAGGTAGGGGTAGCCTAGAGAGCATGCCAGCCTCCTCGATTAATGGAGTTGTAAGAGGTTGCATTTTCGTGTGTGTGTGGAAGGAAAGGAAAAAACACTGGCAAGAGAAAATTTTTCCATTTTTTTTATTAGCTGTAAATGTGAATACTTGTAAATAAGGCTCATTCTGAAATCACAGTCTTGTTAGCCGTGTTTCCAAGGAGGCCGTCGGGCTGGTGTGGAGTCTGTGCCGCGCTGAGGAAGCACTGCCGGGCAGCCCGTCTGCGGGTCATCCTTGCACGGCTATGGGCAGAGCCTACTTTATTCTTTTATTACAACCTACCGTATTAGCACGTTTTACTTTTAAGACACCTACGTTAAAAGTCAGTCTTTCCGACGTCTCTGAGAAATTCTCCGAGTTGTCAAGTCCAGGGCAGACCTCGTCTGCTGGAAACATCCGTGTTTGGCTGAGGCTTTCTGGGTAGAAGTGACGTACTCACTGCGATTTCTGACCCCTTTACTCTGTAATCTCTAGTGATTTAACCTCCGTGGCCTCCATTACTCCGTGTGAGTAATGGCGACTGTAGAGAGAAGTGTAACAGCAGCATGTGATATGTTGTTACTCACAAGCAGCCATAATTCTGCCCTCTGTTACGGTTCTGAACGTCTTTGCTGTAAACTCCGTGAGGGCAGGTGTTTTTGTCTGTCCTGTCGGTTTGGTACACTGGTGTGTCCAGGCATAGAGAAGGGCCTAGAATATAGTGGGCCTATTGTTCATTCAATAAGTAATTAATAAATGAAACCAATATCTCTTGAACATCTAACATGCTAAGGACTGTGATAGTTGATAAAGCAGGGCCCTTGAAATATGTTTTTCCTTCAACATGAGGTTAATTAATTTTTTTCAGAATCCTTCTTACGTTTTTTAAAGACCTGTTCAGTTCTGAGCCCTGTTATTATAAGGTAATTACAGTTAAAGCCAAATCTCAGAACTCTGTTACCAACATTAAGGAACTATAAATTGGTATAACTTGTGTTTTTTGATAATAAATCTTTCCGATTTCATAGCTCAATGACTTTTATTAATGACAGAGCATAGACACATTTAGATGTTGAGAAGATGTTGAAATGACAAAAGGCTCATCATAAATTTGCATCATTGCTTTTCTCATTGTCTAAGACCCAGAACTAAGTTTTCTAATATTTTTGTAAAGCAGCACAATAGTTCATCAAGTTGATATACCAAATTTTTCATCCCATTTTTTTAAATTTACATTTCGATTATCTCCAGTACAGAGAACATTGAAATAAACATTTTTTCTGCCTAAAGCTTTCTTTTTATTACGTTATTTTCTTGGGATAAATGCTCAGGAAACAAGTACTCCATGGAAAGATATAAATATGTTTTATGGATCGCAAATGAAGTAGGTTGCCCAATAGTTTACTCAAAACACTCTTATTGATTTTCACTGTAAACAATGTAAGAGCAACTAATTTTATTACATCATTATCAGCAATGGATATTATTACTATTTCTATTATGATGGTATCTTATTTTAATTTATATATATATAAAAAACTAGCAAAGGTGAGCTTACTTGGTAACCTCTAGTTTTTTCCCCATTTTCTCTTGGTGCTGCTACTATCAGCTAACTCAGGATCCTTGCAAGGCCCACAGACCCCCCAGTCAACTGGCAGCAATTCCATGGCAGAGGTTCCAGGTGACCTGAAGCCACCTACCCCAGCCTCCACCCCTCATGGACAGATGACCCCAATGCAAGGTGGAAGGTATGTTCAAACACAAAATTCATGAGCCATACAAAATCTGATTTGTTTACCTATTAATTTTCTGGAGCAAACTTCAAAGAAAGAAGAAATGGTGCTCCCTAGAGAGTTTTTAAATGTTGATTACTACTAGTTTTATTCGCCTAATTTACTTTAGATGGTGTTTGTGTTTACAGATTTTGAAATTGGTTTATCTTGTGAATACAGTGTTTGGAGGTAACTCCCGCTGTATTGTTAAGCTTTCATGTTTTGCATCTCCTCAGAAGCAGTACAATCAGTGTGCACGACCCATTCTCAGACGTGAGTGATTCGTCCTTCCCAAAACGGAACTCCATGACTCCAAATGCCCCGTACCAGCAGGGCATGGGCATGCCAGATGTGATGGGCAGGATGCCCTATGAACCCAACAAGGACCCCTTTGGGGGCATGAGAAAAGGTACGTGCAGAGGGGCCTCTGCCCAGACCTGGTCCTGAGGGCATTTTTCTCTCTGCTGTTCCACCACCAGTTCGTCTGTTCACTAGAACATATGTGAATGCTTGCTGGCTAAGTTCAAGCCCCAGCTGTTCAACCTACTAAGTTTATGACCTTGGGAAAAGTATTTAGCATTTCTGTGCCTTACTTTCTTCATGTAGAAATTGGGAAAAATGTAATAGGACCTGCTTCAAAGGGGATCGTGAGGATTAATTAAGTTAATGCACAGAAAGCCCAGAGAAGAGTGGCTGGCACCTGTAGTTAGTCAGGTTGGCAGTACCTAGGGTCGGTGTCGTGGTAGCATTGTTATATTGGCACGAGCCAGCACAGCACTTGGTGCTAGGTAGCATATTGGTAAGTCTCACACAGTCCCTGCCTTCATGGAATTAACAGACTCTTAGGAGGAAACAAAAAATAAGTTAAACCACAAATCAATCATTAAAGACTGAGGTTGGTAGAAGAAAGGAAACTAAGAGGAAAAAAGGCTACAGAAAACAGTGACACTGGGTGGGGATGGTGGAGGAAGGGATATCAGTCATTTAGACTGCAGAGGAAAGAAGAGTGAAAGGGCCCAGGCAGGAGCCAGCTTGGCATGTCTGAGGAGCTGGCAGGTGTCCCCGGCACAGTCACGTGGACTTGGGGACAGCTGAGGGCACGGAAGCCGGGGCTAGAGCCTTTCAGCCTTTGTGGCCACATCGATGAGTTTAGATTTGGGTTTTTTGTCTCGGTAAAAGATGTCATGCAGGGAAGTGGCGTGATTTGATTTTTGTTGAGTAAATAAACAAGAGGCTGTCTGTGGAGAACATCCTGGGGAGACTGCGGGGACAGTTCAGGGAGGTGGCAGGCGGGAGCCGGGCACCAACAGTAGAGAGGGAGCACTCGCTGCCTTTGGAGGGGCCGAGGGAGAAGAGGCTAATGGCCTTGACTGCAGGGCTGCAGGTGTTGTTCCCTGCAGTGTGGACGATGGGGAGAGGACCGGGACAGATGGGGAAGCCAGAGCCACCCTGGCACATGTCAGGGTGAGGACGGGATGTGTGGCTGGAGCCAGCAGAGGTTAGAACCGGGTGTAGCCTGGAGGGGTAAGCATAGAAATGCCGTCCACAGCCATGAGATCAATCAGATCGTTGAGAGAGAGTGCGGGAATTTCTGATGCAAACGCCAGAGTGACTTTTCCCGTTGTGCTTACTGACCCCAGGGTTGAGTCCACACTGAGGTTGTGGCTGACTGAGCTCTGCTCATGGCTTGCAAGCTGCAAGTGGAAACTTCGTATTTTGCTTCTTGGCCTTCTTCTGAATGCATTCAGGTCCTGTGGAATTGAGGCATGTGAATATTACTGAAAAAAAAAAAAGAAAAAATAGTGAATAATATTTTTATAGAAGCACTTATTTTGGGATCCCTCAAATATTAATAATAGTACCTGTGTTGTGTTTAGATGTTGGGATACATGAATTTCTTTATATATTGTTTGAGTAGAGAGAAGCATAAAGCCCAAAGCCTTGGTTTCCATAAGTATTATGGACCAATGAAAAATAACAATGGAGAATCTCAAAAATGTGAATATTGGGCATATACCATTTAAGAATGATACTTGCAATATGTCATATACATTTCATATGTAATATTTCAGATAATCGTCATAAAGCAAGATAATCTATAATTTTTCCTTTCAAGAGTTCAGTGCTGCTTATTCCAAGTAAAGATTTTGCAGAACATGCAATAAATTCATAAGCTGAGAAATTCAAAAGCTTTGCGAATGTCGGGATAGTTATTTTTCTTAGTGCTATGAGACGTTAGATAGAACATTTTCTTAGTGCTTTTGGTGGCTGTATCCCATTTTTAAGTTCTGAAAATATGACAACATTGAAAAAAACAATTAGTAATATTTGGAATTTGGCCTCAAAATTTTTTGTGAACCACTCCAATAACCTACCTATATGGTATATTGGATAGCTAGAATTATATTTCCCTTGTCTCTTTATGCCTATAATTTTTCTTATTGTAATAATAAATGGAGGGGAGAATGTGGGGTTACCTTGGTGGACACTAGGTAGGTGCTTCTCAACTTGTAAAGGGGTTACATCCTGATAAACCATCGTATCTTAAAAATATCATAAGTCGAACACACACTTTTGACTTGATATCTTTTATTTATGATGGGTTTATCTAGACATAACCCCATCTTAAATCAAGGAGCATACTGAACGTGTATCGCTTTTACACCATGGTAAAGTAGAACCACCCCACTCTGAGGAGTGTCTGTAATGCGTTTTCATCACACAGTACCCAGTGTGAATGATACCCAGTGGCTAGTAGAGTCCCTGGGATATCTCAGTTCTTCTGTTGCCTTACGATATTGGTATACTGAGTACCAAATTCAAGCAGATAAACAGAAAATCCATGGGAAACAGATTTTCTTATGGGTTTATCCCTGTACTGTGTAAAGTTCTCCATTCTTCGGTTTGCCTCGTCCTGTCAGTGAACTTGGTGATGCTCTGGTTTTTTATGTAGTGATCAGCATCAGTGGAAAACGTGCTCTCTGTCGCTGCTACTGCTGGGGCTGTCGGCCTGTGGCGCTGGCAGTGCAGTAAGCCGAAGAGCCTAATCTAAGACCCAGCAGCCCCGTGCAGCCTTGGCCTGCCTGTGTCCCCGCCTGCCTCCCCACCATCCGATTTCCTTCACGGATCGAGGCATTGATTGATTACATATAAGTGAACATAATATTTATATATTGCTTAACTAAACAGCATGTTTTGAATATTAATATCTGTATACATATTTTGGAATTGAATAGTTAAACCTTAATGCTAGTAATGGATGGGTTGTTTCATAATGCTTTGCTATTATAAACAGTGCTGCAATGATTGTTGAATTGCAGTTATTTTTTCACACTTGGAGTGTTTCTGTGAAATAGATTCTTAGAATAGAGTTGTTGAATCAAAAAATGTGAACTTTTTTTTCACTTTACTGAACATCTCAATAATCCTTTATTATGTAACAGCAAACTACCCCCAAATGCAGTGGCTTTACACAGCAACACTTAATCATCTCTCGCAGTTCTGTGGCAGACTGGATAGGTCTTCACTGTGTGTTGTCAGCGAGGACGCTGAGGTGGCTGCCATCATCTGGAAGCCAGATGGGGAGCTCTGGTGGAGCCGTTGACTGGAGTCCTGTTTGGGGCCTTCCCATGTGTCCTTGGGTGCCTGAGACATGACAATGGCCTCCAAGAAGGAGCAGTCCAAGGGGGCAAGCCCCCGTTGCCAGTGCTGGCCACATGACCAAGCCCAAAGTCACTGTGGGAGGGGAATTCACAGGGTACGAACACCAAAAGATGTGCTGTTTTGGGGGTTGCCAAAGTATAGCCTACCATAGCAGCTACTGGCAAAAGTTAATGTTCTCAGCAAGACTATGTAAGACCATGTGGCTCTCACCCCATACTAAGGATGATTATTATCACTCATCCTAATGTTGGCCAATCAGATTGTGGGAAAAAAGCCTCGTAGTTGTTTTCACTTGGACTTCTTACATATTAGAACTCACACATCTTTCATATGTTGATTGACCATTTATTTTTCTTCCTCTGTGAATGTCCATTTTTGTGTTTGCCCATTTTTAATTTGGTTGCCTTTTTTCCTGTTGATTTTTTTTAAAACTCCTTGTGTATTAGGGAATTAAGCTATTTAACTTTATGCCACTTGATTTCTGTCTCTGTTCTCGTGTACAAAATAAGAAGTAATCTCAAAACCGGTTCTACCACAGATTGATGTGAGATCAAGTAGATAAAATAGGTGAAAGCACCTCGCCAGGTAAAATCCATTACACTTGTATTTGGCTTCATTATTTGACCCTCTCTCCCAGCCCAACAAAGTTTATCTAAAATTTTAATCAGCTTTTGCCTCACATAACATAAAAGGAGCCATCATAGGATGAAGAAAAGTAGTAGTATTGTATATCAATTAAAATGTATATTAAAATCTTTAATTTGCCTTCAGGCTAGTTTCTGGACTTGACCTAATTTCCTTCAGGCTCTTAGCTGATGCTAATTTGCATATCTGACCTAATTGGCATTGTACCCTCTGTTAGAAATAGTTGTATCTCATTCCATCTCGAGCTATTCTTAAGTCCCTAATAAGTTTCTTTATCCTGGTTTTGGAGCGAGTCAATGGATGAGTGTTTATGTTAAGATTTTCACTTTCTTTCCTTTAAGAACTAACTTTGTATACATACGTTGTCTTCCTTACAACCACTTCATGAGATGGTATTTATTACTGACTTCATTTTATAGACAAAGAATTAAACTCAAAATTTAGTAACTTACCCAAGTAAGAAATGGATGTGGGCCTGTATTAGTTTTCTATATTGCCATATAGCAAGTGACCACAAACTTGTCAGCTTAAGCCAACATAAATGCATGATCTCACAGAGTCTGTAGGTCAGGAGTCCAGCTGGGTCCTCTGCTTAGGGTCTCACACACTGAAATCAAGGTGTTAGCCGGGCTTGTGGGTCCTCTGAGGGTCAGGATCCTCTTCCAAGTTCATTCAGGTCGTTGACAAAATTTACTTCCTTGTAGTTGTAGGACTGAGGTCCCATGTTCTGGTTGACTGTCCTCTCCTGCCTTCCTGACACGAGGTCCCCTCCACAGCATGGCAGTTACTTCTTCAAGGCCAGCAGGGCTCCATCTCTGACTTCTGGGCCCCGGTTTATAGGGCTACCTGGATAATCTCCCTTTCAGTTAACCCACAGTCAGCTGATTAGCAACTTCAGTGACACTCATGGAGTCCCTTTTGCCATGTAATGTAATATAGTCATGGGTGTGATACCCACCCCACTCACAGGTTCTACCCATACTCGGGGGAGAGCTGTGTGGAAGGCAGACAGTGTGGGGGAGTCTTTGGGGCCATCTTAGAATCTGCCCCCATAGGGCACATCTTGACTCCAGACCTTATGTTCTTTCATTAGTATTATGGTCTGCCATATTAAGGATAAGATATAATACAAAGACAACAAAATTTCTAGAAGGGATGTATGGGCCCTTTGACTTTTGAAATTCTTAATTTTATGCCTTTTATTTAAAATATTGCAGTGCCTGGAAGTAGCGAGCCCTTTATGACGCAAGGACAGATGCCCAACAGCAGTATGCAGGACATATATAACCAGAGTCCCTCTGGAGCAATGTCCAACCTGGGCATGGGGCAGCGACAGCAGTTTCCCTACGGAGCCAGTTACGATCGAAGGTGAGTATTTTTTAAGATGAAGAGAAGATGACTTACTAGAAACCGCGCTTTCCTCTCACACACATTTCGGAGCCCTGGTGGCTGAGCCACCGACAACACACAGTGTCTGCTTTCCTGGCGGAGTTAATCGGGAGGCATTTGCTGCGGATCTCCAGGGGTGTGTCGGGTATGGCCCTACAGCACCACAAGGACCTGGTCCTCAGGCAGGCAGCTGTAGACTCCAGCTGTGGCTCAACTGAGATCTCCCAGACTGCTTGGCTCTTAGCACGGGGCCTCCCGCCCTCCTCCTGCCTTTCTTTCTTAGGGAAATGTCTATTGCAGTGGTGGCCACATTAGGCTTTCAGTGTTCTGGAAAAGTCTTCTGAGTGTTGCTTTTTCAGATGTTTCCAACTCTTCCCTGTGAACATTTTAAACTCTTTAATAAACATCTCTGAGAAAACCCACCGCACAGGCCTTACTGGAGCCTTTCTTAAGAAAATCATCTTGACATTAAAATGGCAAGTCAGGCTGCAGGCCTGATGCAGATTGATTTTTAACAAGATAGAGGAAAGTCACTGAAATGTCTGAAAGGTCATCAGAAAACTGCTTCCTACTTGCCCCTCTGAGTTGGTACTTACTATCACAGCAACCCCTTCCTTTGTTGGTATGTTCTCTGCCTCCATAATAAGAGACATGATTAGAAACAAGGATTTATTATAATATTTCTGATTTTTAAAGAAAATAAGATAGAGGTGCAACAGAAGGCCCTTTTTCTGACTGTAGCCACACTGGCGTGCTGGGGACAGGGCTGGCTTTCGGATCGCATCCTTCAGAATCGGGTGTGGTGGTTCTGCCCAGGGACCGCCTGGGCCAGAGACTATGCCCGTCCTCAGTGCACACGCAGGAGTCGTGGGAAGGGTTAATCGGTGGAAAGCATTCCTGAGTATAATCCAAAAGGGGAAGAAGGTTTGAAAAATCACTGTTTTACCATATAAGGTTTCTTTATGGCATTTTTTGTGAGCCTGTTCTTGAGAGTGCATAGCCGTCCATGCTTGAGGTGACACAGTGCTTTCTCATCGTGACCTAAGAATTTATTCTTCTGATTCTTACCCTGGCCATAATGTAACGAATATTTATTTGTGATATCCACATTAATCAGTTAACCATTATGTAATGTTTAGTGTGCTGGAGCAAGGATTTTAGTTAGGTTTGGTTTGTTTTTGAGGGTCTAGGAAAAGTTACTGATTTTTGTTTTTTGGGGTTTTTTTGTTGTTGTTTTGTTTTTTTGCTGATGAGATTAGAAGAACAGTTATTTTGGCCCTTCCATACATATCACATTAAAGAGAGTGGTTTGCCTCATTGTTTTCTGTTCTGAAAAATACTATTTGCTATTTAACTGAAATGTTATTCATGTCAGATTTTATTTATTTCCTCCTAACTATAAGCTTCCTTCTGGATATCAAAGTAGTTAGCAAAAACTTTTCCCCATGTCTATTCTACATGTGATAGTCTAAAATTTTATTTTATTTTTCCTTATTATTCTCTGATCAGTTTAGGAATATATTCTGTCCAATTATTCTCTTTCTCACAGGATTTAATATAGTAACTTAAACCAATTTATTTTTCAAAATTCCAAATCTATTGCCTTTTAAAACATGCTGTTGGTGGTGGTATTTATAATTTCTCAACATAATAGCAGTTGAAAAATAAATGTATTATTCATTTCCATTTTAAGATTTGATAAAAGTATATTTAAATCATCCTCGCTATTCTTTTCTGTAGCCTTTCAGAGCACTGAACTTTGAAATTTCGAGTACTGGTATATATAATGATTAGCTAAGTCAGTATCACATGGGTTAATTTTGAAATATACCTTTTAAAAATTAAACATTTTATGTTCATGATGAGAATGTGAAAACTAGCATTTTCCATACTCTGGTACTTCTTCTAGAAATATTTCTTTTGAGTCTTAGATTCTTTTCGTTGTTTCTTGCTTTCGTTAGTGCCTCACATCACAACATTACGTGACACTTCCAAGGGTAAACTTCAGTGGTAGGTGGGGCTTCCACTTCAAAGACAGAGGCCACAGGCTTTGACAGGTGCTTACAGGGTGCCTGCCTGTCCAACCGGTATTCCTCCGACACCTATTAACCACGGCCCGAACCAAGAGTCTGGCACTGCTCCCACGATGGGTGTTCCCGTCCCTTTTGCTGAAAGTTAAAGCGCAGCTGCTGCTCAGAGTGCCTCGGTCAAAGGGGTGTAGGGAAAGGGTGAGGCAGTGCCATGTAGGGGTGTAGCTTCCAGAAATGGATTGTCTGTTTCTCTGTTTGCCTGAAGTTTTGTAAATTAAGTTTTCTTTGAATGCCTTGTTCTAGGCATGAACCTTATGGACAGCAGTATCCAGGCCAAGGTCCTCCCTCGGGACAGCCACCATATGGAGGGCACCAGCCGGGCCTGTACCCACAGCAGCCGGTGAGTTGGCGAGTGGGCGTGGGGCTCCGTGTTCTCTGATTCTGTCCTGGAGGCTGAAACTCAAACTTGTGTTACTTCTGAAGGTTTTTAGGAAGTATAACAAAAATGTTTAGCATTTATTGAGTATTCAGAATATAGTTAGTGCTAGGAAGTACTCTTGGCATGTTGAAGTCAGTAAATTAAAAATAGCTTTTTGAATCCTGAAATAAATACAACATGTTACAAGAAGTTAAGTGTATCCATCCTTGTAAATAATAACAAGTCCAAGTTAGAGTTAAGTATATTTTAAACATGTGTTTATTATGTATACTATTATATCAAAAGTCATTTTAGAACAGAAATTTGTCAATGTTTTAAAGAGACTATGTATAAAAAGCAACTTAAAATATTACATACTAATAGTAAAAGTTAATTGGCTATTTAAAAATGAGATATGACTGTATATTTTGGTAGATTGATACTGGTTCTCCATTGCAGCTCAGAGAGATTTAGTTGTGTGAGATCTGCACCTTGCAGGTACTAACATTGTTGCAGAGAATCGCACTTCACAGTGTGGCTTCCGAGACATACAGGACTTCACTGTTTCTAAGCAACGTTCAGAGCCGAGACCTCTTGCAAAATAGAGGGGGGTTTTATTTTTGTTTTTAAAATTTTTAAACTACAAAGTAGCTTTTAATTATTAATTTTGCTAGACTGTACAGGTACGCTGAATTGTATTATTAAACCAACTGATCTTAAACAATTTTCAAGAACTCTAATGAAAACCTCAGCATCTCACTGCCTCCCATCAGGTTCCCTCTCCCTGATTAAGTGCTGTCCCTCAGAGCGTCCCCAGGAGGACAGCTTAGTAGCCGGTACTGCGCTGGCCCTGTCAGAGCTGGGACCAGCAGGCTTCCATGGGCGAGTCTTGACCTAGATAAGCCAGAAGTCAGCGCAGGAAGCATGGGGTAGATGTCAGGTAGAGCACAGTCCAGGCCTAGGAGCTGAGTCCTTTTTGGAGGCTTTTCTGCAAAGTAAGGCCTAAGAAATCCATTTAACCCAGGGCTTTTCAAGCTGGCCCCCGGAATCCTCAGTGCACTCCTGTGAGATTGATCCTTCTGCCTCCTGATGGGATCTTAGTGTAGCTCCAAGGCCCTATCCAGTGTGTGCCTGTGTGGTAGTCACAACGCCATACTGTCCCAATATCGCAGCCAGAGGAGCGGAGACTTGTTTTCTTCCCACGATGTTTCAAGCATAGGAAAACAAACTTTGGAAGCCCTCTTCTGAGTGTGCGACACGGTGTTATATAATACTGAAATATAGTTCAGAAATTGTTTGTTCTCAGTTATTATGGGAGCTTCCCATTTCATTTTGAAGTGAACGTTCTACCAGGTAATAACTATTTTGCACAAAGTAAGTATGCGTGATTATACCTGTCTGTAAGAGCACATCAGTATGATTTGTCTTTATGTGGCTTTCAGAATTACAAACGCCATATGGACGGCATGTATGGGCCTCCAGCCAAGCGCCATGAGGGAGACATGTACGGCATGCAGTACGGCAACCAGCAGGAGATGTACAACCAGTACGGAAGCTCCTACTCGGGACCCGACAGGAGGCCTGTCCAGGCACAGTACCCCTACCCCTACAGCAGAGAGAGGGCGCAGGCCCCGGGGCAGGTGCAGGCGCACGGGGTCCCGCCGCAGGTGATGGGTGGCCCGATGCAGTCGTCCTCTGGTGAAGGGCCTCAGCAGAACATGTGGGCGGCCCGCAATGACATGCCTTACCCCTACCAGAACAGGCAGGGCCCAGGCGGCCCTGCGCAGGCCCCTCCTTATCCAGGCATGAGCCGCACGGACGATCTGATGGTACCCGATCAGAGGATAAATCACGAGAGCCCGTGGCCTTCTCACGTCAGCCAGCGTCAGCCTTATATGTCGTCTTCAGCCTCCATGCAGCCCATCACGCGCCCACCGCAGCCGGCCTACCAAACGCCACCGTCACTGCCAAATCATATCTCCAGGGCGCCCAGCCCAGCGTCCTTCCAGCGCTCCCTGGAGAACCGCATGTCTCCAAGCAAGTCTCCCTTCTTGCCCTCTATGAAGATGCAGAAGGTCATGCCCGCAGTCCCCGCATCCCAGGTCTCTGGGCCACCTCCCCAGCCGCCCCCCATCAGAAGGGAGATCACCTTTCCTCCCGGCTCAGTGGAAGCCTCCCAGCCAGTCTTGAAACAAAGGCGAAAGATTACCTCAAAAGATATCGGTAAGAATTCCAAAGGTTCTGTCTCTGAAATGAATTCCCATTGCAGTGTAGAATTTTAATTTTAGTTTAGATGTAGGTCCTGTTAATCTCAAAGGGATGAAGTTGTGACTAGAAATTATCAGGGCTTGTTTTTATAGAGGAGCAATAGGTGGAAGCTGCTTATCCGAATTGAGAAATGCTGCCAGAGGAGAACTTGGATTCAAATGGTAGTTTTCCAAGGCTTGTGTGTGAGATGAGAGCTCCAGGTAAGAGGGAATCCTCAGTGATTACATACTATGTTTGGGGCTTAAAAATTCGACCCTCACCAGGCCACTTAATCTCAGCCATATGTGCCTAGCAGACCCACTGTAAGGCTAATGAAATGCGAAAGATGAGCTGAGGAAATTTGAAAGCAAGCCACTCTGTCATTTGGTAACAACATACAGTGAATTTCCCTGGGAAAAAGTCGAAGCCTGGATGTGACATGCAGATCGGTCGATGACGTGACTTGGAAGATGCTGCTCCGGCATAGAGAATTGACGTCGTCCGTAGGCACGCATAGTCGGGGCCAGGGAACTGTGTCAGCCGAATGCTGGTGTTGCTTGCTCACCCTCCATGGCATGTTCTGAATGCTAATCAGAGGTCTGGATTGTCTGGAAATACACACAGGTTCTCCGCATTATTTTGGAAATACTTTTAACACAGCAAGGAAAATAATAAATCTTGGTTGTATAAGAAAAAATTTTTCAAAAATCTCAAAATCCCTTGACTTAAAATCATTTGCAGTGATTACAAAATTAAAGATATTAAATTAATGATATTAAAGATGTTTGCAGTCATTGGACATTAAGGACATATATAGAGAGAGAACAAAAGCAAGGAGTTTTTCATATACGAGGAATAGTGGGGGAGAAAGGTACAGGCAGATACTGAGCGCCATCCTATAGAGAAAAAAAATATATATATAGATGCGTATATTTGTGCGTTATATCTAAAATTTAAAAAAAAATTCTTTGTGCATGTTATGCAGTATTTGTCTTCAACCTAGGGAAATTTGTGTTCCTTACTTTAAGAAGAAAGTTTGACTTTTCTGTTATAAAAGTATATGTGCCTAGCTTGGAAAATTTAAAAAATAGAAAAAATTAAAGGTGGAAAAGCCCTGCTGCCCTCCCCCACACGAGACCATGACTGGTGCCTGGAGAGCTCCCTCCCGGCCGAGTGCCGCTGCACTGGGAGCTGTCAGTGAGCAGGGTCTCTCTGCCATCTCAAGCTCACGCCGCGCTCCGCTGCCAGGGTTCCAGAGATGGCTTCCTTTGAAAATTCAGATATGGATGAGTCTATTCTCCCAGCCCCATCTTGGGGCAAGTCTCAGAAACTTCTTATCCGATCATCTGCTTTCTTTAGTAGCAGGGACAGGGAAAACAACAAAAAAGACAGCCCTTCTAATTCCCGTTCCTTGGCCCTGAGCACACTCTTGAAAAATCTGAACCATCAAAGTGCTAATATTTGTCAACAGTGTGTTCTGAGGGCAGGAGCACAGAAATAGAAGAAAACAGCATGGGAAAATCAAGACTTTATATCTGAGGATGTGCTATTTTGGAATTAAATTTTGCTTTTATATTCTGCATACTTGGCAGTCTTCCAGAGACACCACCTTGAGACACTTGTGATTGGAGAAGGCAAAAGAAGACAGATACCCGTTTGTTTGTTTGACTCAGTTATTAAAAAATCTTATACATCGTTTCAGGCTCTTGAGTGACTAAAAGAAATAAACCGGAGATGAGAAAGGACCATTCATGCTTAACCACTCCCATGTCTACAAGCACTTTTGGCTCATATTTCACCAACAAAGCAAAAAGATCTTAACAAAAGTTTCTTAGTACAGCTTATCACCTCCATTTAAAATGCGAAAATAATCATGTTTAACTCTTCCCGTAGAGCATTTGTTTAAAATCAGTATTTAACTCAACAGTGTCCTTTTTTCGTACTCTTTTGTTACTTTCTATTCTTTTATGCGTAGTTAATATTAATTATATCCTTGTTCTTTCCCATTTTCAGTTACTCCTGAGGCGTGGCGTGTGATGATGTCCCTGAAATCAGGTCTTTTGGCTGAGAGTACGTGGGCTTTGGACACTATTAATATTCTTCTGTATGATGATAGCACTGTTGCTACTTTCAATCTCTCCCAGGTAAGCCAACACCAGTCCAACTAAGGACCAAATTAGAATATTAGAAAATTAACCAGTGCATATGTACACTTGAACTAATGCCCAAGTTACTAGGTACTGCCTAACATTGTTAGTCATTGCAATTGTTAAAAACCAACCTTAATCAGTGTGTAGTTGTCTGGGATGATGTCCACTTTAATCTGTAGATATATATACACACATACCTATGCTTCTCGTAAGAAAGCATTGACTGTGTGTGTGTGTGGTATAGATGATAGTAAAGTTAAATTGTTGTTTAGAATGAATATTAGCAGGCCAATGGAAATTAATCAACATGTAACATAAAGTTATGACTGTAGTCAGTGTTAGAAATGCACCTGGTTGCAGTGGGATGTTACCCTACTTTCCAGGAGGACTTGACATCTTTCTTTTAATTAAAAAGCAACTTAAAGTTAAAAATGCTTTATATAAAATATATAGAAGTAGAGAGAACAGTTTAACGTACCTTTCAATCAGCTAAAATAGTTATGAACTGATGGCCACACTGGTTTCTCGGTCTGCTCTCTACCATTCCTGACTCTCTCAAGATTATTTTGAAGTGGTCATTTAAAAGCCTACCACTATTTCTAATGAGCTTGAAACTCTCCTTTGTGCAGAGCTAGGCTTAAAGTAGCTTCCAGCATAATAGCTAGAGGAGAAAAGAACTGAAGTTTATGAAAAATGCCCAAGAGTAAACTGGGCTGTAGGCTTTTAAACAAATATTTAGAAATAAAAATGAGAAAATATTATTTTTCCTACAGCATACGAACAATTCTCTACTTTCAGTGGAAAAAGCTAAAACATCTAATTTCCTTGCTCCTATTGAAATAAGACAAGAATCTCCCACTTTTTCTTTCTACTCTCATTTAAGTCTTCAATATAGCCCAGAAAAGTAATTTTTCAATTGACAAAAAGTATATTAATAAGGTCATAAACATCGCATGAGGTCTGTTTTAGCAGAAAATAAGTATTAAAAAAAATTATACTGCGTTTGCAAGAATAATTAACTTTCATTCTTATATTAGGTAAACCATTGTTGTTTACACATTTTCATAACCAGAATTGCTTTATTTACTTTTTTTTCCCCTGGGAAAGTAAACTTTAAGAGTGAGGGGAAATCCAATTGAAGCATAGTACTTTCCACACCCCAAAAGCATGGACTTTATAGTTGGGGCTTGGGCTTTGCCTCCTTAATGTTTGCTCTAAGCCCACGTTTGTGTCCCCTGACAGTAGGAGATGAAAGTATAGCCAATTTGCATAATGTCCCCACGGGTGAATCCTTTTTATTACGTACTGTTCATAGGCCCTGAATGTGGTGAGGGTGTGTTGGGGGATGGGCCTGGCAGTGGCTAATCACAGAGTATGTTGGGTATTTCTTGGTATAAACATTTGCTTAAAGGAAACCAAACTCGTTCTCCTAGGCAGTGGTTCTTGCATAGTGGCTTTGTGTCTTTCAGCTAGAGTTATGAGTAACTGAAATGTAAAATTGTATTTTGTGAAACATTCTAACTCATTTATCAGGGGCTAAATTGATTTGTTTTTAATTTTCAGCATTCATAAGCTACTACATTGCTGAAATTATCTTCTCCAAAAGATATATAGGGAACATAAATTAGGGTAACCTAGGGCACCTGAGACAAAAATAACCATAAAATCCTAAGAATAATAACCATAAAAATCCCGGCAAGCAAGTCTCAGATAAATAATAGAAAAAACAGAGTCACTTCGGGCAAAAGAGTCTATAAAATCTACATTCCCACTCTTCTAATAATGAGTGCATTGTATCTGAATCAGAAAAAACAAGGTAAAGAACAGCAAAGCACCCCCTCATTGGGAATTGTAGAAATGTGAAAATAAAAAGTAAGTTTTCATGTTAATCGTGTAAGAAAGTAAGCAGCAAATAAGAAACATGCTAGATGTTGGTTTAGTTAATAATGTAAAATTCAGGAAGTTAGTTCTGATGGATAAGTAGTTTATCTTTCATGGCCCAGCCAGAAAGGAATGAAAACATGTGTGACAATAATCATAAAAACGTGTTGCCAGCTCTCAGGGTGCTTACCTTCTCAGTCATATCTGATATCGTGACCTTGCACCTGTTCTCTCTCTCTCCTCTGCAGCTGTCTGGATTTCTTGAACTCTTAGTCGAGTACTTTAGAAAATGCCTGATTGACATCTTTGGAATTCTCATGGAATACGAAGTGGGAGACCCCAGCCAAAAAGCACTTGACCACAACACAGCAAGGAACGATGACAGCCAGTCTCTGGCAGACGATTCTGGGAAAGAGGAAGAAGATGCTGAATGTATTGACGACGAGGAGGAGGAGGACGAGGAGGACGAGGAAGAAGATGGCGAGAAGGCAGAAGCCGAAGATAAGAGCAGTACTGCTCTGCCCGCGCCAGACGCCACTGCGGACCCGCAGGAGAAGCCTAAGCAAGCCAGCAAGTTTGACAAGCTGCCAATAAAGATAGTCAAAAAGAACAACCTGTTTGTTGTTGACCGATCCGACAAGCTGGGCCGCGTGCAGGAGTTCAGCAGTGGACTTCTGCACTGGCAGCTTGGTGGGGGTGACACCACGGAGCACATCCAGACTCACTTTGAGAGCAAGATGGAAATTCCCCCTCGCAGGCGCCCACCTCCCCCTTTAAGCTCCACAGGCAGAAAGAAAGAGCAGGAAGGCAAAGGTGATTCTGAAGAGCAGCAGGAGAAAAGCATCATAGCAACCATCGATGACGTCCTGTCTGCTCGGCCAGGGGCGCTGCCCGAAGATGCAAACCCTGGGCCCCAAACCGAAAGCAGTAAGTTTCCCTTCGGTATACAACAAGCCAAAAGTCATCGGAACATCAAGCTGCTGGAGGACGAGCCCAGGAGCCGAGACGAGACTCCTCTGTGCACGATTGCGCACTGGCAGGACTCGCTGGCTAAGCGCTGCATCTGTGTGTCAAATATCGTCCGTAGCTTGTCCTTTGTGCCTGGCAATGATGCCGAAATGTCCAAACATC
The DNA here is from genome assembly GCA_963575035.1 of Avahi laniger. Taxonomy (NCBI): domain Eukaryota; kingdom Metazoa; phylum Chordata; class Mammalia; order Primates; family Indriidae; genus Avahi; species Avahi laniger. Next base: position 26,979 of record CAUYSK010116040.1, read on the forward strand.
CAGGCTTGGTGCTGATCCTGGGGAAGCTGATTCTTCTTCACCACGAGCATCCAGAGAGAAAACGGGCACCGCAGACCTATGAGAAAGAGGAGGATGGGGACAAGGGGGTGGCCTGCAGCAAGGACGAGTGGTGGTGGGACTGCCTCGAGGTCTTGAGGGATAACACGTTGGTCACGTTAGCCAACATTTCTGGGCAGCTAGACTTGTCTGCTTACACGGAAAGCATCTGCTTGCCAATTTTGGATGGCTTGCTGCACTGGATGGTGTGCCCATCTGCAGAGGCACAAGACCCCTTTCCAACCGTGGGACCCAACTCGGTCCTGTCGCCTCAGAGACTTGTGCTGGAGACCCTCTGTAAACTCAGTATCCAGGACAACAATGTGGACCTGATATTGGCCACTCCTCCATTTAGTCGTCAGGAGAAATTCTATGCTACGTTAGTTAGGTACGTTGGGGATCGCAAAAACCCAGTCTGTCGAGAAATGTCCATGGCGCTTTTATCGAACCTTGCCCAAGGGGATGCGCTAGCAGCAAGGGCAATTGCTGTGCAGAAAGGAAGCATTGGAAACTTGATAAGCTTCCTGGAGGATGGGGTCACGATGGCCCAGTACCAGCAGAGCCAGCATAACCTCATGCACATGCAGCCCCCGCCTCTGGAACCACCTAGCGTAGACATGATGTGCAGGGCGGCCAAGGCTTTGCTGGCCATGGCCAGAGTGGACGAAAACCGCTCTGAATTCCTTTTGCACGAGGGCCGGTTGCTGGATATCTCGATATCAGCTGTCCTGAACTCTCTGGTTGCATCTGTCATCTGTGACGTACTGTTTCAGATTGGGCAGTTATGACATAAGTGACAAGGCAAGCATGTGTGAGTGAAGATAGAGGGTCGCGTATAACTGGCTGTTTTCTGTTCTTGTTTATCCAGCGTAGGAAGAAGGAAAAGAAAATCTTTGCTCCTCTGCCCCATTCACTATTTACCAATTGGGAATTAAAGAAATAATTAATTTGAACAGTTATGAAATTAATATTTGCTGTCTGTGTGTATAAGTACATCCTTTGGGGTTTTTTTATTTCTTTTTTTTTTTTTTTTAACCAAAGTTGCTGTCTAGTGCATTCAAAGGTCACTTTTTGTTTTTCACAGATTTTCTTTTTACTGTTCTTTTCCATGTTGATTGCATTTTTTGGGGAAGTGAATTGACTTTAAAGAAAAAAGTTGCAGCTAAAGATGCTAAGATGGGAAAATCTCACCACACTGAGGCAAAAGGGTGAAAAATTATCAATTTCCTATGTGTTTTATTCTTCAGAGAATGAAAAAAAACCTGTATCCCATCACCCAAAGCTCTGTGCAATAGAAATTTCTAGAAATATAAGTAGGGTCTCAAGGAGGTGTGTCAGTCAGTAGTCAAAACTATGAAATGATACTGGTTTCTCCACAGGAAAATGGTTACATTAGGCTAGGAGCAAAAACAATGTTTTTTAAGTTAAGATTGAAAATACATACCTGACAACGATCAACGGAAATTGCTTCCTCACCACTACCGTCATGTCTGCTGTCCGGCGTTTGACCTTCCACATGACAGTTCTTCACAATTCCTTTAATCATTTTTTAATATTTTTTTTACTGCCTATGGGCTGTGATGTATATAGAAGTTGTACATTAAACATACCCTCATTTTTTCTTTTCTTTTTTTTTTTTAGTACAAAGTTTTTAGTTTCTTTTTCATGATGTGGTAACTACGAAGTGATGGTAGATTTAAATAATTTTTTATTTTTATTTTATATATTTTTTCATTAGGGCCATATCTCCAAAAAAAAAAAGAAAGAAAAAATACAAAAAATAAAAACAAACAAAAAAACAAAAAAAAAGAGGGTAATGTACAAGTTTCTGTATGTATAAAGTCATGCTCTATTTCGGGAGAGCAGCTGATCACAGTTTGCTTCATGAATCAAGGTGTGGAAATGGTTGCATACGGATTGATTTAGAAAATGGTTCCCAGTACAGACAAAAAAGAGAAAATGAAAAAAATACAACAAAAAGGAAGAAACACAACTTCAAAGATTTTTCAGTGACGAGAATCCACATTTGTATTTCAAGATAATGTAGTTTAAAAAAAAAAAAAGAAAAAAACTTGATGTAAATTCCTCCTTTTCCTCTGGCTTAATGAATATCATTTATTCAGTATAAAATCTTTATATGTTCCACATGTTAAGAATAAATGTACATTAAATCTTGTTAAGCACTGTGATGGGTGTTCTTGAATACTGTTCTAGTTTCCTTCAAGTGGTTTCATAGTAACCAAGTTATTTACAAGAAATAGGTGAATACAGCTGTGTACTCACATTATAATACCTATGTTTGGAAGAGACCGTTAGGGGTTACCTACTTTAGACTGGGGAGCATCAGTTTGATTTTCTCAAATTATTTAGCTAATTAGTCTTTTTTGAAGCAATTAACTCTAATAACATTGAGGTATGATAATTTTCAGTATATATGGGATGTGGCTGCCAACCCACTTGAGGTGAGATCTCAAAAGCTTACTGGCCTGAAAATGTAACATTCTGCCTTTTACTAACTCCATCTTAATTTTAATCAAAGTTCAATCTATTCCATGTTTCTTCTGTGTGCCTCAAAGTTTTGCATTTAGTTTACTCCACCATGTATAATATTTATATTGTGCAATGTTAAAGAGAATATGTTATATTGTATGTGGTGTACATAGTGCAAAGTGATTATTTCTATTTCAGGGCATATTGTTATTCTCATATTCCTTCCTACCTGGTGCACAGTAGCTTTTTAATACTAGTTACTTCTAATTTAAACTTTTTCTTCCTGGGTCATTGACTGTTATTGTGTAACAATCAATTCTTTGAAACTGCTGCACAATTACGCTGTTAGTGGACCCCTCCTGATTCTGACTCTACCTCTTCTTACCCCTCCTCAGACACAGCACACTCGGAATCCCCAGCCCTCGGCCATCCCCACTGTCCTTTTCTCATCCCTCCCAGTAACACATGGACGAGTTAGACAAGAACATGTAGTTACAATCAGTGTGAGGCGTGGCTCTCTACTGTCACAAGGAAAGAAAGAATTTTTTCTGCAAGCAGCCTCTCATCTATCAACTCCCACATCCACATTACTTAGTCAAACAGTCTTCTTACAAAACAATGCAGCCAAATATATGTTGAATTAAAAAACCATTTATAATTCTACTTTAAATACATCTGCTTGCTAAGAACAGATTTTAGTGCTCCAAGCTTAAAATATGGAAATTTGTAAGAGGGAACTCAATATTATTCTAATTTCTCTCTTACAGACTATGAATAAAAGGTGTATACAGTATCTAATTCTTTTGTCAATCAGAAAAGTAAAATCTTTACGAAAGATTGTTATTGTGGTGTGAGTTGTAACTGGTACCCAGAATCTGACCATTGAGCAACAAGTTTTTATATGCAGATATGCAACTCAGTCTCTAGAATAATCCAGGAAGACTATAGCATCCTTTCTACATTCTCACCCCAGAATCAAGACTTACAGAAGCCCATGAAGAATTTACAGCCTGCTTGAGATCATCTTGCCTATAAACTGAGTTATTGCTTTGTCCTAAAAATTAGTTGGTTTTTTTTCTATGAGGCTTTTCAGAAATTTACAGGATGCCCATACTTTAAATGTGTACCAAAAAAAGATAAAAATAAAGGTGCAAAGAAAGTTTAGTATTTTGGAATGGTGCTATAAAGTTGAATCTGTTGGTATTTGAGTGAATTTTTTTAATGTCACGTAAGAGATACTGGGTGGCATCTGCTCAGCAGTAGCTATTCAGAATGTTTTGTTTGAGGTTGAGAGTGACACAGAATCAGTTTTTCCTGATGAAGGCGCCTGTTCAAAGACTAGTTAAGCTGTTTTTTTGAAGTTATAACAGAGAATGATTTTTTAAAGGGGATGTGGGCAGTCTTATACAATGTAAGCTATTAACTACCTCTTTTATGAAAAGAAAATAGCCTTTGCCCTGAAATCCATCCATTTAAAAACTGTTGGAAATCTTTCATTTCGTATCAAACCACATATACCAGTTCCTGTATCTGTTCACCTACAAGGAATCAAAGTATTACAAATGAACCCAAAATGGACAGTCCAAACAACCCGCGTTCTTACTGAGTTCTAGTTCTCTTCATTACCTGGACAGCCGCAGCCCAGCTGCCTAAGGTCCTGCTCACCACCACCCCGGCACCCCATGCACCACCCTAGAGAACCTGGAAGTAAACTGTAACTTCATGGTCAGGCAAGCTTTTCAAGACTCTGATAAATACTTTTGGTAACAGTATATAATCTGCTAAGATGCCACATTATTCATGAATTCAACAGAGATGTATTGAGCACGTACTACATATGTGCCAAGCTGTTCTAGACTCAGGAGTCATCAATGAACAACGACCCTGTTTCAATTACATTCTAGTCTTTCATGTGAGATAATTATAGAAATAAACTGGTCTTCCAAATAGCATTTATGCGTTGAAAACACTCCGAATGTTGAGTGTTTACGCATCTAAAACACTCATTTTTGACATAAGCAATAGAGTAAGAGGCTCTAGCTGTTCAGATGAGGGGGTGGTGAGAAGATCCTGAACTAAAATCAAGAAGACTTAATTGTGTCACCTGCGGCATGGCCCGTAGACCTGTGTGCTTCACAGACGTCTCTGAGGCCCCTCCCAGCTCTGAAATGTTCCTGGAGAATATCTAGTTCCTGTCCTGCTCGGGATCCCAGGCGGGTGCTCCTGAGTCCCGAGTGGATGGACAGAAGCCCCCGGCTACGTGCCCAGCCCTCGGAAACGCAGAACTGACTGAACCTGACAAAGTCCTCATTCCAGGCCTCCCGCTCTGAAGTCTGAGCTGTCAGGTGCGCCTGTGGCGTCCACAGCTTCCGCCCACAGACTCCCTGTCCTGGTTTGGTTTTAGGATGGTCCAAGCCATGCAATCCTCCAAAAGGCCACATTAATCCACTTCGGAACCCTGAGGGAAAGTTGGCCGGAGGTGATCATCAAGCGTGTCCCAAAAATAGGAGACTCGTCTTCTTCCCAAATCTGATTTCAGAGACCGAAGTATTACTCCAGCTTTTTCCAAAATGTATTCTAAGAAACAGAAGAGATCTCAAAAACATCTCCTTACATACTCTCCTTTGGGTGATGTGTAATCCATATTACCATAGTAAAGGCAGAAAACATGCCTGCTTATCCCAAGTATTTCCTGACCAAATTAACCCTGGAACTTTTTTTTTTAAAATAATTTCTCTAAGCATGATGCAGAGTTTTGGAAAACACCTGCATCAGGCAGAGAGCATGGCTGACTTTCCTCCTACACTGCCGTGTTCCTGCATTCTTGTTCCTTAAACTGAAATTAAGATGTCCTCATTGAAGAAGACAGCACGGGCTCTCCGTTTGCTGTCTCTTTGACCTTGAGCAAGGTACTTGGTTTTTCTGAACCTCAGTTTCTTCACCCATAATATGGGCATAAGACTCACAGGATTGTTGAGGATGAAGTTAGATGATACATAAAGGCCTTACGACACACATGGCCGTGTATATTAATCCCAGACATAAATACATACGTACACACTTTCCTTTGGCCAGTGCCCTAAAGTGTCACACAATCTAAAAATAAGGCCTAAGAGAATATCTTCCCATTTTCATAAGCAGTCACACACTGTGTGACTTGATTGGTTTTCTTGTAAAAGCCTCAAAGGCTTAGTCTGTCAATTGCCTGTGTTTGGTGCCACGAGGGATTCAGCATCATTTCTCTACCCAGTGCAGTTTGGGATGTTCCATCCACACCCATGATGGAAGATCCCACTTTTTGCAGACCTGAGGGAAGTGGATCTCTCAACCCACCCTGACCTTCTAAAACAAAGTAGTTTGTAACACCTTTCAAGGGCCAGACATAGGAGGCACCAGATCACAGAGTTTTACTTGATACTTACGTCTGACATACTGCAGAGAGCTTCCCCAAGGGAAAGGAGCCACACTTCCCACTCAGCTAGAGATGGGCCGTGGTTCTGTGGGTTGTGGAAGTGGAATTCAGGATGCTCTTCGTTTCCGTGGAGGATTAAAGTCAGGTAAATAAATGAAGCTGGAGCTTTGATCTTATGCATAAATTTGGTATTTAGCTCGGGACCTACAAAATAAATTTTCTCTAAGAATTAAGGTAACCTAGACTTGGATGTAGCTCCCTTAAGACAGCCTTCACTAAACGCAGCTCCTCCAGGCAAGAACCATGGCATTTGTAACCGCCTCCTGGTTAGTGGTAGTTACTTCCCATTTGAATGTTTTTTGCACTTGAAGGAATTGCATGGCTATTAGTGGCTTCATGAAGCCTCGGTATTGAATGTCATTACACCCAGCCTCCAAAAACAGAAGCATAGGCTGACGTGTGTTGGAACAGTGACATGCCAAGCTGGAACAAAGCCAAGACCAAGAATGTGTATGTACCCGAGAAATTTTTTCAGCTTTACACAAAACCCAGAGGAGACCAGGGACTTTTAAAACAGAAGCTGCGATGTACATTGGCCACAGATCAGAGGGAGAGAGGAGTCTTTTGTTAAAACTTCATGCGTATGCTCACTTTATATCTGCGCCTCTATTAAAATGACATTGTTTAAATTTAAACGCAAATCAGGAAAGTTAGGTGACACTGCCTTTACGTAGCACACTCTTCCAAATATCTCTCCTTGCTATCATCAGAATTCTCCAGGGCTTCCTCCGTATGTTTCACGCTGAGAAATATAATTATCATCCCCTCCCTGGTGTAAGCAGCTCCCTGGTGTTAAGGTCTCTTACCTGCAGGACTTCCTTGGGTCTCCCTTCTCACTCTCAAGCCCAGGGTCTGTGTGAAGTCCTGTGAGCAGCTCGAGTTTCAGTCCCTAATGCTGCAGTCCCCAAGCCCCAGGCCGCAGCCTGGTACTGGTCCGTGCCCTGTTAAGAACTGGGCAGAGCATCACCTGAGCTCTGCACCCCACCCCCACCCGATCAGTGGAAAAATTTTCTTTCATGAAAACGGTACCTGGTACCAAAAAGGTTGGGGCCCGCTGAGGTTCCCAAGGCATGTCAGACAAATTTTCTGCCCTCCAGAATCTTCAAATACACCTCAGAAGTTTTACTGGAATTTAAATTTGTTCAAAAGTACTTTGGGCCCATAGGCTTTCATAAATGATACTTGATGAAAAATTTGAATTCTGCCATCAGTGTTAACCTGCTGGCTAACTTTTAAAATTGAGATTCATGGTCATGCAGGGAGTAGGCCCGTCCAGCAGGACCTGGCATGACATTCAGCCCTGGGACTTCAGTGTTCCTGGGAGCGTCACTGACTAGGGGCTATGGAGTATTGAACCTAGTAAATGGCCTCTTTGGTGCCCGTTAGACACCACTTAGGGTTCTAATTTCATAATATTTTCTTTTCTTTCATGGTTCACTTTTCATTCACCCACTGAGACTTAGAAGACACCTGAGGAATGCCAAGTGACAAAAGACATTTGGGAAGGACACCAGTTGCTTATAGTCTGGCTCGAGGCTATAAAAGTGCTAGTCTCGTCGGAGAGCTTATTTGTTCCTGTGGGGGGGAAATGACGGGGTGTATTTTAGCATGGTTAAGATGAATACATTTAGCACGATAAAAAAGATTTACCCATAAGTGCAATGCTTGTTTTGTTGGTTCAGTGTGTTTTCACCAAATGGTGTGAACATATGGCCAGCGCTTCTCTTGGCCATAAGATCTGAAGGGAGAAGACTCCTGGTGGCGAAGAGCCACAGTGATTTGTCACGATGAGTTTCAATTCCAAAGGGGAGCTCAGAGTGAAGGCCTCTCGCAGCCAACTTTCTATGTGCAATCTCCTCTCCCCGCATTTAACATTTGATGTCTGCCATGTGGGTAGTAGGAGATTGGAATACGTCTGGAAAAAAATTGGGTTTTGTTAATTAGTGGAAGTTCATCTTGCTCAGCCCTGTTTTCAAAGATTAAATTTGATATGTTAGTTTGGGGGCTCAGAGTTCTGAGCAATCAAATCTTGATAGGAACTGGCATCTCTTCCCACCTCCCCAGAATCTGTCTTTAACAGCCCTTGTTAAGTGGTGAGATTCATAAGTGCTGTAAATTGCTTTCAGCCTGATGCTCAGGTGTTGCACTTACACCCTTGAAGAACACTCTCCTCGAAGCCTTGCCTGGCTTCCTTTAAGCGGCTAGCGGTGAGAAGTCTATTGCTGTCTATTTCCAGGACACGGAGGGGGAGCTCCTACCTACCCCATCCCCTCCAAGGCATGGCAGTCGCGGGAGCGTGACCCCCCGGGTTGCCAAGGGGTGCAAGACTCGACTGGGTCTTCCAGGAGGGCAGGTGTCTTGTCAAGGGACTGTGATTCAGGGCCGGCTGGCCTCACCTCCTCTGTCGTCCCCTTCAGCATAGCACAGTGGTCTGGCATGTACCAGACATTTAATAAACCATCGTGCTTTTCCATTTCCACGATGCCGAGCACCCTCCCCGGCCTGACGGTCCGCACACACGTCAGCGGGCAGGTGCCCTGGGAGGACGTACAGGAGAGGAGCCCGGCCTCGCGGAGCGGCCACCTGGGAAGCTTGTGCAGGGACGGGGCTAAGAAAGGGAGGAGCTTCTTTCCCAGCAGAGGGCTTACCGCACAGGAGAGTTATGAAAGCTCCTGGGCATTCTGGAATCTCAAAGAAACCGAGAGTTCAGTGGCAGGTTTGGAGGTGGGCGGAGCAGGCTGGACGAGAAGGGAGCAGAACGCACCTGGGCCTCAGCCCCCTGAGAAGGCGGCCCTGGCAAGCTGCGTGAAGACAAAACGTGGCAACAGCAGAATCAGCCCCCCAGCGGGAGGACGCGGGGTCTGCGGAGCGGGACGAGGCGCCCCGGGGCTTGCGGGTAGGCAGGGGCGGAGAGCGGTGCCCGCGGGCACGAAAGGGAGACTGAGGTCCAGGCGCGGGCGGCTCAGTGGTGTTGCCGTCCTGACGGGCAAATCCGAGAAGGCCGGGCCTGGGGTCCCCGGCCCAGCGCGCCCAGAGCCCCGAGAGTGTGGGGGGAGCGGGCAAGGGGCAACGACGGTCGCTGGGCACTGGCTGGGATGGGACAGTGTCGAGGGCCGGGAGGCAGAAGCCCTGAGGCAGACGCCACCGGAAAGCGGAAGCCGGAAGCCGGGCCTGGCCTCTCCGCGCGGTCTTCCTCTGCCCGCCTCCGGTGGGGACCCGGGTCGCGCTCCCTCCGCCTCCATTAACCCACAGAAGAGAACCAGCTCCGCTGTGATCTGCTCTGTGAGTAGCTGAGTCCTGAACGTCTGAGTTCATCCTTCCCGCTAGTTTTGTTCTTTTATTTTCCTGCTTCTTCATTGGAGTATTTGTTTCCATTTCTGTTGGATTTTGTAAACACATTCAAGCTATCAGTTTTCTCAGAACGTCCATTCAACTGTGTCATGACTGATGTGTTGTAAAGACCGCGATGGCCACTGTCTTTTCTCCTCACCTGTGAATAATTTTGGCAGCTTTCTTTTCGCCTCGGAGCAGTTTTATTTCCCTCCCTCCTCCTTCCCTTTGCTGTTGACTTTACTTGTATGTGCATTATTGTCATAGAATATGACTTGTGTGGTTTCTATATTTGATCATTTTTCTTCTCTTATGTCTTCAATCATTAGGTCTCTGCTCGATTTTTTGTTCTGGAATCCCCAGATCTACCCAAAAGATAGTTTGTGTTCTTGCCTTTTTCTTACCTTCCTTGTTAGTCATGATTTTTGCCTCTTTATATTTTCTTCTGAGTGCTCAGAGAATTTCCTGAGTCATTAGTTTAGCTTTCCGTGATATCCAAGGTGCTGTTCATTGCTCCTTTTGAGCTAATAAACAATGAATAATTAACGTTTTACTTCCAAAAACAGTATTTTAAAAATCTCAGGTGGTTCTCTTTTCATGGGTGTAGTTTCCTCCCAAGTCTCTTTGAGAATGCAGTAATATACAGTTTCTTCTGCTCCCTGAAGAACATCAATTTCGCAGGAAAATAGTTGCCATCATTCCTCATTTAAGCCCCCTTATTTTAGGTTTCTGAATCTTTTCATATGTTCAATTATTTTTCTCTATAATCTTTTGGATTTGAGGTCGATTTTGTTGGAAATTATGTTGAAATATTTAACTCTCATGCAAAGGAGTAAAGAAAAACTTTTTCGTGTATTTTAGTTTTATTATTAATGTATTTCACTGGAGAGTCTGTGAGCCGTGACGTGGAGGGTTGAAGTGGCTGTGGGAGCAACACTGCAACGCAAGGCCCTGCTGTTGCACCCTTGGGTGTCCCCTGAGGCCCAGCACCTTCAGGCCTGCCTTGCCCCTCTGCACACAGGTGAGGGGTTCCCTAAGACTGAGAAGGTGGCTCGTGCGGGGGCTGAGCTGCATCACGGCGGGCGACAAGGTCGGGGGGTGAGAGGATTTGGGGGTGAGGGTGGGGTGTAAGTGTGAGACCGTGGAGGATGAGTCCAGGTGTGAGGACGAGGTAGGCATGGTGTGGGGGGTGCAGGAGCATGGGGGCGGACGTGTGGCTGTTGGGGTAGGAGTGTGCGGTATTGGGGGTGTGGGGGTGTGCGGTTTAGGGAGCGTGGGTGTGCAGCTAGTGGTGTGTGGTCACTGGCAACCGAGGTACTGCAGCACTGTGAAACTCCTCTCTAATTGTGCTGCTGCCTCCTGGGAACCCATATGGACTGTCCCCTTTCTACTAATCACCCTGTCCCTTGGATGGCTGCCATAGCAGGGCCCTCAGCTTGTGGTCACCTCCTGTGTCCCTTCAGTCAGCCCCTGGCCCGTTCCTGGGCAACAGGTGGTTCCACCTCAGCAGGCTGGGGTAGAAAATGTTGTTCAAGCTCTTGTTTTTCTTTTGGAATTTCCTGGAGCTTCCTTTTGTGACCTAAGACATGGGCAGATTTTTATTCCAAAAAAATTTATCCAATATGTTTTATAAAATCATTTTATTTTTAAATAATTATAGACTCACAGGAAGTTGCAAAAATAGTGCAGAGAGGTCCCATGTGCCCTTCCCCGGTTTTTCCCAATGTTTGCATCTTAGGCCCCACAGCACGGCACAGAAACCAGGAAACACACTGCAGCTCCCGCGCATGACCCTCCCGTGAAGGGAAGTCTCTCTTCCCCCTTTGGCCAGTCCCCAGGGGCTGACTCAGGCTGGGGCTGCCCTGGTGGCTCTCGGGGCACTGCCGCCTTGAGGACTGTGAGGATGCCTCCTCCACGACTAGACAGTGAGCATTTATGCCAGGGCCCCTGTTCCCCGTCCTGCCTGCCTCACCACATGCACACACGGAAACACACTCACAGGGCCTGGGCTCGTGCCCCTGGCCATCCATCCTCCATGACCCTCCTGCCCCGACATGCCTGTCTCAGGAAGCCCTAAGTTCTGTCTCTAAGGCCTTAGTCTGTGAGAGGCACTTGAGCAACAGGAAACCCAAAAGGGCCCCACCTGGGGTGTGAGTCTCTCCCTGGGAGGCCCTCGGCCACCCTGCGCAGCAGCCCTCACGCTCGGTGAGCTATGGCGTGGGGAAAGGACTGGCTTTGTCAGGCTTGAGGGGCGAGAGCTCTGGATACATTTCACTCCAGAAAGGGGGACCAACTAGTCCCGGCTTGCCTGGGACTTCTGTGGTTTTTGCACTGAAAATTCTACATCCCTGGAACCCCTTCAGTGCCAGGCAAACTGGGACAGTCAGTCACCCTTGCCCTGGAACCGAAGGCACCTACTTGCCTCATTCCTGCACAGCAGAAAGGGGCCACCCTGTAGGGTCTCCCTGGGACAAAGGGCTCTGCTCCAAGCTAATTCAGCATGTCCAGTGCTAGAAGAATCTATTAGCAACTTTAAGTGGTAGTTGCTCCTGTCCCACTCCCAGCCCTGCTGCACCCAGCTTGGTATCCCCAAGGCCCTTTGGGGACCCTCAGGCAGGGTCCCTTGGGCCTCAGGCTGAACCACAGGCTCGCACCAATCCCGTCTGCCTCTGAGCTCTGCACATGCAGCTAAGGTTCCAGTTTGTTGATGGTGTTCTTCCTTTAGTTTCTATCTTTCTTTATCACAGTTACACCTAATTTTGCCGGTTAGCGGGTTTGGAGGGTGTTGTTGACAAATGTACGGGCTGAAATGTCATCGTCTTCATCGTACTCAGGGTCAGTCGCAGCAGCTCTTGCATGATGTGACTGATGTTCCCGCTGTAGCTTCAAACCCTAATTTGGACAGCTGCTTAGCCAGCAGTTTCTCTGACCTGGCCGCGGCTATTCCCCCTCACAGGACTGCAGTGGGGGCGCGGCAAGGCCCTGGTTCTTCTTGTCACTTTCCCAAGACCAGACTGTATGGCTTCGGGAACCACACGGGGAGTTAGACAGCAAGTTCTCTGTGTGCAACACAGCTCTCATCTGCCCAGACCTGAGTCCTGCAGGCAGGAACCGGTAGTCAGTCCTCTCTGCCTCCCAGCGCCCGGTGGGGGACGGGGCAGGTTTGCTGGGACTCTGGAAGGCACGTGGAAGTCCTCCCAGCAAATTGTCACCAAAGGAATATAGTTAAGCAATTGGGAAAACACCAGCTCATGCTAGTAAGTATGTTTTCTCATCAGCTTATTGTTCACTTACTGAGTTACCTGTTAGAAGAAAGCAATATGTCCCCTTTCCTCAGTGACGCTGTGTGGCCATTTGTGAGATGTGGTTGCCTGTGTTCCCCCAGAACAAAGACCTTGTGCTTCCAGCCCCTGGCAGTGAGCAGGGTCTGCCTGTCCAGCGAGGACTATTCTCTGGGCCCCGAGTGGGGCAAGGAGGGCAGCACTGAGGAGTACAGACGAGTCACCGGGGAGAACCCCGCAGGCCACAGCAAGGCAGGGCTGGGTGACCCTTCAGGTCAAGACCAGCTTCTTATCACCCACGAGGAGGCCCCTGTGACTAGCACTCGCTGATCTGCACAGCAAGGCGACAGCTACAACCTTTGTGCAGTAAATAAAGAGAATTCCACTGGCGTCCCACGACTCAGGAGTCTTCAGTCACCCACACAAACCAGAAGTATTCACAGTATGCCACTGCCAGGTGAACCTCCACAGTGGCTCTGAGGCGAGGGGTCTCCCCCAGTGCTGCAGAGGAGCAGGGGGTGAGGCTGGCTCTTGGACCCCACTTCCTGGGGCTCTGAGGGCCCCTCCAGTCCAGGGACACTTCCAGCAGCCCAGGAGGGAGCTGCCAGGTCCAGGCAGGGCCTTGGTTGCCCACAACCGCAACCAACATGGGTTCGTTCAAACAGAAAGGGGGCCTATCAGAAGGACATCAATTAGCTCACAGGCCCAAAAGAATGATGGAAAACCAGGCAGAGGAGACAGGCCAGGACCTGGGAGGGTGGCAGCTGAGTACACAGCCCTCCAGGGCCCCAGGCCAGAACCCACCCAGACTCTCCCCTCCTCAGCCGCCAGCAGAATGCCAGGCGCCTCTCCCAGTCACTCCTCTTCCCTGCCAAGCCCTGTGGCACCCAGTGTCCACAGGCTCATGCTGTCTGGCAGATGGTGAGGGTCACCTTGTGCTAACCTTGGCTTCTCGGCCTATCAAGGGTTTAGGCTGCTCCTCATGTAGGGGCCCCAGGAGTGCTGCTTCCCCTACTAGGGTCTGCAGAGCAGGTGGCTTGCATCTACCCTGGGGGGCAATGGTGGTCCCAGGCACTCCTGGATGGGACTTCAGGACCCTCGAGGTGGGGTGAAGTGGCTGGATGACAGAGAATGGGGGTCCTTACTAAGGGGCAGAAGCAAGACACAGGAATCCTATGGGTGGAGAAGCCGTGTCTGGGGACAGGGAGGGCGCATGGGACAGACAGGTGCGGGGACGTCGTGCAGAGATGAGGATGTTATTTTTGACAAAATGAAGGGAAACATTCAGGCAGTCATTAGAGAGCATGGTAATGGCCTTGTCACTTGTGCTCAGTGACAGCTTTACCGGCTTCCAATTTCTCCTGCACCTCAAATTACCCTTCAGGAACAAGTGTGTCCTCCCGGCCGGGTCTTTCCAGCCCACGGAAGTGAGTGAGGAAATGAGATCTCTGCAGCTTCAGTGTGCCTCTCTGAGAGAAGATTGATAAAAGCAATTAGAAGTTTCTGGAATTGCCTGGAGAAGAGAAGGCCAGTGGGGGGCCAAAGATGAGGAGGGAGGAGGGCACAGGCTAATAACGGCTGTCACATTGCCGAGGGGATGCTGAGGGCCGTGGCTGCGCTCTGTTTGGGCTTCAGACAGGACGAGGAAGCAAGGGCAGCAACTCCGGCAGCCAGGGCTGGGGCCGAGGCCAGGCTTCTCGGCCCACTCAGGCGACAGGGGAGTTGCAGTCCCCGGGGGCCGCACCCGGGTGCAGGTGGCCCTGATGGTCCCTGAGCCTGAGCCCCAGCACCGCCCCTCAACACAGCGAGGCTACTGTGGCCCAGGCCGCGTCCCATCAGGCGCCTTTCGCCACCCAGTCTGACGAGCCCTCTGGGCTTCTGGGGCCTTAATGACAGCAGTTGCAGCCTTTCATCCCTGTGGCTCAGTGTCCCCAGCAGGAGAGCAGCAGCCTTGGAGGAGGGTGAGTGGAGACCGTCGGGCCTGCGTGGTTATCCCCCGCAGCTGGAGCTGGAGGACTCGGCTGCAGTCATTAGAGCTGGGAGTGAGCCACCACGACTGTTCACTGTTCGGGCCTCGTGTGGGGATGAGGCGTTGGGACTGGAGCAATTCCTCCCTTTAAAGAACAGGGGCCGATACAATCACATATATGAAATCAAAGCCAAGAGGAACCTGTTTTAGAGGTGAACAAGAGAGAGCTCAGAGAAGAGGCTAAAGCCCTGCGCATTAGGGACATATGGCATTTGTCAATCAAACGCGGAGCAACCTTCAAAAAGCCATCAGAAGGCAGCCCCATGCCGTCTCCACCATTCGTGCCGGCTGCCGGCTCCCCTGTCCCGCAGGCCCCACAAACGCTCTGTTTCGGGGACTAATTAGCCTTCCAGAGGGCAATCGGGGCCTCTGCTGGAACTTTCTCAGGAACTGAGCCGTTACATGGCTTCAAATGGACACCACTAGAAATAGGCAGAAGCCAATTAATCTGTGGCTGCCTCCTGGGGCCTGGCCAGGGCTGCTTCCCGGGCTTGGGCCTGGCGGCTCTCGGGCCATTCTCTTGGTGCGGCCAGAGCCCGGGAGACGCCACCAGTGTCTCTTTCTCTGTGTGACGATGCTCGTCCCTCATTCTCTACCACGGCCTCCAGCCCTTGCATGGAGACCGTTAACCTCCCTCAGAACTCCATGTGGGCAGGAATTGGGGGTGTTTTGCTCACTGCAGAGCCTGGAAGGGTGGCTGGCACAGAGCGGGTGTGCATTCAGTGGGGACGAATGTCCAAGTTTTGTCCCAGCTGAATGGATCCCATGGGATTTCCCTTGAGGAACATACTTTTTACAGGCCTCCATGTTTGTTTCCACTTGTTTTTACATGATTTAGACTTAGAATTGGGCAGTTAATTCCCCCTCGCCTGGTCCCGGGTGTCCTTCTGCACCTCCTGGAATGGAATCCAGTAAAGCCACAGGTCAGGCCGCTGTGTGTGCCTCACCTTGAATGTGCCCTTTCCTTCCTGCACCTCGGATAAGTGAGTGTCTGCGTCACCTGCCCTGACCGTGCCTTCCTGGCTAGCATGACCTGTTTGGGAGAGGGGCCGTGGGCTTCCCTGGTTGCCTGGGCGCCTCTGACTTTGGTGTCTTGGGTCCCTGCATATCTGGGGGGTGTTCAACACCACCTCAGGCCTCCCCGGTCCCTATTTGTTCCTTTGCTGTCACCTCTTTGCCATCTCCTCCTACTTTAGTGTCGTTAGAATTCATGGAGAATTGTGCCCGTCCTCCGCCCTTGCTCCTTGCTGCTGCTTTTCCTGTGCACAGATGTTTGGGCCTCTGAGAGCTGAGGGCTGACCCGTCAGCGTGAGGGGGAAGGCGAATTGTACCCAGAGCAGTGGGAGGGGACAAAAGGCAAAGACCCTGCAGCCCAATAAAGCCAGCGGCACAGACGGCTCACTGCTCCAAGAACAGGGCCATGGGGTGTGATGCCGGAAAAATAAAACTGCATATTCCCAAGAACAAGAAAGTCTTGAAATACGGTAGAGGAAGCAGGTGCCAACAGCCATCCAAATTCCCGAAAATCCGCCCAGTCTGTTCCATGTAGTACTTGAACCAGCTGCAAGATGGCAGCTGCAGGCTGCCCCTGGCCTGTGACATTGTCTTTTCCTGCAGACTCTGCCCACCAGCTGCCTCCCAGACCCACTGCTGCCCTCCACTCACCAGCCCGGGCCCAGGGACGGGGGGTGGGTGCCAGACAGTGCAAAGGGCTCGGGGCAGGAAGGACGGCCCTGACAATGACAATGACCCTGACCCTGACGCCGCGGCTAAGAGGCTGAAGGGCAGATGGCAGTTAGCAAATAATCTCACAAACATTTATTTCCTTCAGTCCCTGCACCCTCCCTTCCAGCACCTATCCTTCTTTGTCCTTTTCTTAAAATAAGATTAAAAGTAGGTCCATTGTAGAAATTTTGAAAAATACAGGAGTCTAGAGACAAATTAAAAATTACCTGTAATTCTGACACCCAGAAATATCCACTTTAATAAAATGTTTGATTTTATAAACAAACTTTAAATTTTATTATATCATGAGCCTCTTCATGTCATTAATTTTTCTAATATTTGAGCCTTAGTGGCTGCCCAGGGCCCCATTTATTTCACCAATCCCCAATTGTTGGACATTTATGTCTTTTCCACATTTTCACCATCATAAAAAATGCTGCAGTAAACCCCTAGAAGATAAATCTTTGTGGCTATCTCTAATTAATTCATTAAGACACATTCCAGGGAGTAAAAACAATGTATCAAATAATATGACCATTTTTAAAGATATTGGGACCTGTGGCTAAGGCAGTCTTTTGGGAACTTCCAGCCATTGAAAATCCCAGCAGGAGCCTGAGAAAGGATCTAGCTCCTTGAACCCAGCCAGTACTTTCAAATTAGACAAAAAAGACATTTGTTTTGTTTTCATTTCCTTATCAGAAAGATTGAATGTTTTTTATATGTTCTTAACCCACTTATAGTTTGTTGAGTATTTTCTGTTTGTGTCCTTTGTCAATTTTTCTACCAGAATATTAATCTTTTATAAAAATTGACTCTGTTTAAGTTATATTCACTTTTCTCAAAAAACTTTCCATCACTTTTTTCCTTTCTCCCCTCAGTTTTGTGTTTTGGACCTCAACCTCTTTATCTGCAAAATGGATCACTAGACCAATGACCTCTTGACCCCAAAGGTCATTTCAGAGAGCCCACATGGCTGTGCTCTGTTGCCAGTGACATCTATTACAACCCGCCCTCATCTGCAGCCGGCTTGGGTGCAGCCCATTAGCACAGCTCCCGGAAAACGTGAATCTAAACATGCCAGAGTTTCACACCTGAGTAATCAAGTCAAGGTTGCTAATCAGGTTCCCAGGTGTGAGCGGGGGCGTCCTGCCCAGGGAAAGCGTCCGGCCGAGGGTCTCTGCATCCACTCCAGGAACCTCCCCCTCCTGGGCAGGGCTAGGGCGTGGACAGTTCTTCCCGCTCCAGAAATGCATGACGGGTCAACCTCCCCCATGTGCGCTAAAGAAGTGATATTCCCACACAGTGGACTTAGGTGTAGATGTAAATCTGGGGACATGGGAGCATTTATCTTTAAATATAAAAAGTAGATTCCAGAACAACGAAAGCCCTTTCATGCACACACACACACACACACACACACACACACACACACACGCGGGCGCGCGCGAGCATGCATGTTTGCATGCCAAGTCCACTAGGAGGTGGTGTTACTCATTTTTATTCGGTTCTTTTAACATACTGATGGCCACACTAGAAAAAAAGTGTTTTTTCCTTGGAGTCATGATGTTTTATTAGGAAAATAGAATAAAAACTTTGAAAATGAAATGATCCTTTTTAATTTAATGAAAAACTTGTCATTTTTTGTTTTCTGTGCGTGCGTTATATGCAACTTGAAAAATAGTTCTCCCCGCTCCCAAGGTGAATCACACTCCCAAGGTGTGAGTCACATACGTTTCACGAGGCCCTGGGATCAAAACTAGCATGAGTTAAATACAACTCACATAGCAGTTAAGGTGTTAATTTGTATTTTTCTAAAAGAAATGGCAAGTATCCTTCAATAAGCAGCACACCTCCCACCCCTTTTCCTTTCAGATGTTGCTTCTAGCTGGGTTGTTCTGCGGCTGCTTCTCTCTGAAGTCACGTTCCCGTCGCCAGCATCATTCGGCTGCTTCCAGTGGCTCCGGGTGTAACCTTGCTGCGCCCTCCGACCTGGCCTGGCTCTCGGGCACTGCAAAGCCGCGCAGAGGCAGGGCCCGTGCTGGAACCAGGATTCTTCAGGTAGAATTTTCTCTCGCTGGCCGTTTTGTGGGTGTCTGGGCCTGGGGTCACAATCTCTTAACATAGGGGTTCTCAAGGGCTTGGGAAGCAGAATTCATTGCACTGCATTTTCAAATTTCACATCTCCAAGTCGCTAAGGCCAGGAGAAAACCACAGTGTAGGAACTGAACACCTAATCAACCCGACACACTCACCCCTACGCACACATTTGTGTGATACGTGTGCGCTCTAGTCACAGCTCGCAGTCCAGGGCCGCAGGGTTTTCTGAGGCATAACCCAGACCCCAGTGCAGTGCCGTCACCTGGGACTGCACACATGGGCTGGCTGCTCATTAGTTTTCTGTTATTTCCAACCCAAGACATGGGGCTGAGCCCTTTGCAATTGCAGGCGTCGGGGCTCACAGTGTGGCCTGCTGAGGGCCCAGTGGTGGCCGGATGCTGCTCCCAGGCCCTGGCCCTGCAGCCCATCCCTGACTGCTCTTGGCCCCCAGCCGAGCCTCCCCAAACAGGACCCGAGGTAGGGGTTCCTCAGATCAAGCTCAGGCTTGTGCAAAGTCCCCTTCTAGATGCCAAGAGGCAGTTCCCAAAAGTCAGAGCGTGGGAAGAGCAGCTCCTTCCGAGAGCTGGTGGGAGGACGGAGGGCAGGTGGGAGAAAAAGAGCCGGGGTACGGGGAAGGGTGGAACCCGGTGTGTGGAGGGGGTTTCTTCCAACGTGACAGGTGAGTAGCAAACACACATTATTATCGAGACTCAGAATTGTCAACACCTGGGGCTGGTGATATCTCAGGTATTTCTATTTCCTAATTCTTAAAATTAGGGAAACCCAGTGTTCAGCATCTACAGCTGGGGGTGGGCTCTCCCAGCCTGGAAAGTCGGCCACCTGGTGTCTGGGGCAGTGTGGGGCAGCGTCAGACGACGTGTGCTAGGACCATGGCAAGCCACTCCCTGCTCTGCATGGCGCCCAGGCCCTCCAGGCTCTGCCCCGCAGGGAGCCGGAGGAGGGTCCCATGAGGCTGAGTATAGCTCCAGGGTTTGACATGTCTCTTACATGGGCCTCTGTCATCAGGCTCCCTGATTGGGAACTAGACCCGGGAGGTGGCTCTGGGCTGTGGGATTGGGACAGCTGCTCCCAGCCCAGCACTACCGCCTGGGTCTCTGTGCATCATCAGCCCAGCACTGAGGAAAAGGCACGTTCCCTGGGGCACTGGGCGGGAGATGCTGCCTCTTGAATAACTCCCCAGATGTACCTGACATCTTTCTGGAACTCTCCTGAACTCAACCTGTCCATTGGAGTCACAGCTGCTGGCCTCTCCTTCCCTCACTTGCGTCTCCATTAGATGTCTGGGCAGTCATCTGCAACCCTTGGTCTCCGCTTAGCCACGGGGGCTACACTGAACTCTTCGGCTCTCCTTTTGTTTTTTGTTTTTTTTTGAGACAGAGTCACTTTGTTGCCTGGGCTAGAGTGCTCTGGTGTCAGCCTCGCTCACAGCAACCTCAAATTCCTGGGCTCAAGCGATTCTCCTGCCTAAGCCTCCCGAGTAGCTGGGACTACAGGCATGTGCTACCATGCCCGGCTAATTTTTTCTATATATTTTTAGTTGTCCAGCTAATTTCTTTCTGTATTTCTTTTTTTAGTAGAGATGGGGTCTCGCTCTTGCTCAGGCTGGTCTCAAACTCCCGAGCTCAAACAATCCTCCCCCCTTAGCCTCCCAGAGTGCTAGGATTACAGGTGTGAGCCTCCACACCTGGCCTCTGGTTCTCCTTTGACGTTATTCCCGCAGCCGCTTTGTTCCTGCCTCCCTGGCCAGTGGCCCATGTGTCTGGTCTCCATGGTGATGTGCACCTCTAATGGATGCTGTTCCAACGAGGTCATACCTGCTGCCTCTTTGCTGACACTTGTCACCTCTCTGCCTGTGCACTCGTCCATCTCATGGCCTCCTCTTCCCCAAATCACTTACGTATGCTGCGAGGCCAGCTCCATCTCCTAAGACTCATCTCCCCCCAGTCCTCTTGTTTTCTGCCCAATTTTAAGTATCTCAAAGATGGTCACTTGACCCTTTGCTGACCTGCTCTGGACTCTAGTCTTTGATGGTGGGGAGTGGGGATGGCTGGGCTTGTTGATATGCTGCTTGGGGACACGGGGCACAGTGGCCTGGCAGTGACAGTATTGCTCTGTGTGGCATCTGAAAGGGGCATGGGCTATGGTGTGGGTGAGATCAGGCTGGAAGTGCCACCTATGGCCTGTCAGGTGTGTTCAGTCAATAATTACTGACGCCTGCCGTGGACGGGCCCCAGGAATAACCTGTTGGACCAGAGAGTCTCCTTCACGCAGCCTTTGGGCTGGTGAGAATAAGGTCATCACACTTAACAAATAAATATACAAGATGCCCAGTTAAATATGAATTTCAGATAAACAATGAATTTTAGAATAAGTATCAATATTCATTGTTTATCTGAAATTCAAATTTAACTAAGCATCCTGCATTTTATCTGGCAATACTAAATGGGAAAGAAAGAAAATAAACAAGTAAATAGAGAAATAACATAATTCTAGGATTCTGGGAGGTGCTAGGAAGAAAAAGCCAGTGCCCGGTGAAAGCATCCTAAGGGGATGGCCTCCTGATGTTCCAGAGCAAGGCAGGGACCTATGTACACTACGCCCAGGGCAGAGCAGTCCAGGCAGGTGGACTAGCACGTGCAAAGGCCCTGAGATGAGAAAGAGTTTGATGTGGTCCTTGGCCAAACAGGCCAGTGTGAATGGCCTGAGAGGCCAGCAGGCAGGAGTGTGTAAACTGGAATGATGGCATAATCGACCCAGCCACAAGGAGTAGGTGCTCGACAAACTGTAGTATTATGTGTTGCTATTAATTATCATTTTAAAAGTCAGGCCAGGTTGGGTGTGGTGGCTCATGCCTGTAATCCTAGCACTCTGGGAGGCCGAGGTGGGAGGACTGCTTGAGAACAGGAGTTTGAGACCAACCTGAGCAAGAGCGAGACCCCGTCTCTGCAAAAATTAGAAAAGTCAGCCAGGCGTGGTGGCACACGCCTGTAGTCCCAGCTACCGGGGAGGCTGAGGCAGGAGGATCGCTTGAGCCCAGGAGTTTGAGGTTGTAGTGAGCTATGATGGCGGTACTGCGCTCTAGCCCTGGTGACAGAGTGAGACCCTGTCTAAAAAAAAAAAAAAAAAAAAAGTCAGGCCAAATATGAACTGCAGACATTTTGTGGAACAGCCCTTCAGTGCACTAAACCGCCACATTATAAAGAGACTGTTTCGGTGCACCTGGCACTGAAGATCATCTGGCCAAGCGTACCATTTTGCCTGCACATTTCAAAGTTCTTTTTAAAAACTAAGATGTAGACTATTATCTGAAATCTCTATTTTCCATTATAAGAAGTTAAAAAGTCAAGTAGGGCTCGTTAGCCCATGCGTGTCACTAGGGAAGTTAGGAAATGCCAGTGCGGACCAGCAAGCAGGCACTCACACGGTTCAGGCCACAGAGGCTGTGGACTCGCTCCGTGCGCTTCTGTCACCCCCACATCTGCTGTGTGACTTTGGGGCATGTCGCTCAACTTCTCTGAGAAGTGGTTTCTCATCTGAAAAACAGCAGTAATGCTGGCACCTCGACCTGCAGGACCAGCACAAGGGACCAGCAATGTCTGTCACAGTATTTATAAGGCACTGGAGCCACGTAAAGGACGGGTGGGGCATTTCTGTTACTCTCGGTGTGGTCCCAACCATCTCCTTGGCGGGATGAGGAAAGGGAGGCGGAGCTGCGCACAGGCCCGAGCGGTCCAGGCAGTCTGAAAAAGTCATCTTGCTTCAATTTCCTGTGCAGGTTGCTTTCAGCCTGCCGAGGTGAGGACAGAAGACTTACCAAACTGTTCCTCAGCATTAAAGTAAAATTTAGTGCCGGCCTTGTGTCAAGCGGAGCCTAACTTTGAAGGCCGAATGTCAGGGGACAGTGTTGAAGGGAGCAGTAACGCATCCTCCTCTAACTGGTTGTGTCTTCTCATTCAACTACTAAGCGCAGGGTGAGCTCTTAAGTCTGTCACGATACCCCAACAACAGTAGGGACTGGGAGGCCTATCTCTAGCAGAGCCCGCTCCCAGTGGGACACGGTGGCCAGTGGCCCTGGGCCTGACTTCACATCCGAGCCTCACAAGTCACTCAGTAGCCACGGCAGTCTCGGTTTCCTCCCTATACACGGGGACGGGGGAGGCACCATCTCCCTCGCCAGTTGCCATGCAGATCCAGTGGGATGGCACATGGCTGATATGCTTTGCACAGTGGCTGGACCACAGGAAACGTTCAGTGGCAGCCCAGGGCAAGGCCGACACCAACTCTGAGGCCATCTATGTCCCTGGGGGACAGGCCGTGCACAGTATCACCATTGCTGAGTGTGAGCGTGTGCTTGAGCTTGCACATGCGTAGGTGGCATGAGCCACAGCCGCGCCACCTGTCTAAGCCATACCCTGGCAGTTCCAGAGCCCCAAGGCCCCTGGGTCCCAGACCCTCCCCTTCCCCAACACAGATACCTTGAAGTCAACGATAGCTGCAATAGCTGCGTAACCCTCAGCCCAGGCTCCGTCCTGTCTTGTCACTCTGCGGCTGGCTGGGCAGGGCCTCTGGAGGGGGTGGTGCAGGGCTTCTACTCTCAATTCGAGAGGCAGCCACATTATGGAGGAGTTAGCGTCACTGGAGAAGAGCGTGACCTTATACTTTTGCTGCACCTCAAAAGAAAACTTTGCACTTTAAATTAACAGCATGTCCACTGCCAGTATTTGTGGTTACTCCCGGCAACGTAAATCTCCTGTAGAGACGTTTGAGAACAGCATACATAATGAAACATCAACTTGAAACTTGATTTAAAGTGCCTTTTCATTAATATAACAAATGAAGTGCACCAAAATTTGAAAGTATATTCCTTTGGGCCTAATTAAAATACTGAACAAAATACATGTATATGTATATTTTAAATGAAGACATTCAGTAGCTAGAATTAGCTACAAAAATTAATTCAAATTGAAAAGTACCTTATGAGTGCATTGTTATTATTAACACAGCCAATACCCTTCCTCTGAGAGAGCCCCAGTAATGTGCTCCTGATTTAGTGCCTGCAGTGACACGACGGGCAGGCTCTGCTTTAGAAATTTCCAGGCCCCTTGGAAGGATCCAGGGCTGGGACACTGCCCCAGAGCGGCCGAGGTGCCGGCCGGAGCTCAGGAGGCATGGGTTCTGTTGCAATGGAGAGGCGTGTGATGGATCAGGGCCTGGAACGCCCAACGTGGCATCCAGAAACAGGTCCTGAGGGTGGCCAGAAGACCCCTGGAGAGGACAAGGGGGCAGGGATGAGATGGCAGGAGGCTGCATGGAGAGGCAGTCTGATCCCGCACCGAATCGAGGGCAAGGAGTTGATACGACCCCTCGCCTAGTCCTACAGGGACAGTACATGGAGGACGCACCAAAACTCCACTAAGATTCCAGAAGTTCACGTTCTAAAGGCTGGTGGGTGGCCCCTCAGGACGATTTTGGCTGATGGCATAAGATTCCCCAGAGGCCAGGCCACATGACTAAAGAGATCCCCTGAGCCACTGGGGACAGGGCCTTGCTTCTAGACTCTGGAGCAGAACTCCTTACCATGACCCGCTGGCACATAGATCAGCCTTTACACTTGGCAGGGCACGGACCCCAGGAGCAGAAGAGGTGAAATGAGGGAACAGGGACGTGCTGGAACACGCTGGGCTCCCTGGAAGGGCTGGCACTTGCTGTTTGGAGATGTTGGTGTGAGGACGCAGCTACAAATAGGTGGACACTCTGCAAACAGTGGTGGGAGGTTTGTCATTACTGGGGGGAGCCGAGAGCTCCTGACTGGCAAACCCTGCACTCTCTTGTCCTCACCTGCAAATGGAGACACCAATGGTATCTACGCTCTTGGGACTGATGCGAGGATGGAGTGAAATACTCCATGTGAAGTAGCACATGATTGTTACTCATTATTCTTGTTATTCTGTAAGTTACTGGCTCATACTCCAGCCCCTGGGGACTGTTGGGAAGTCAATGATCATAATAGTAATCGGTATTTGTATAGTACTTTATAAGCCACTCAAGCCACTCTCCTGTCCCTGATCTCCTTTACAGGTGACAAGGTATGCAGAGGAAACTAAGGCTCAGAGGGTGTGACTTGTCCAACAGTGCACAGCTACTGAAGGTTAGTAGAATGCTAGTCCCATCTGTTGTTCCTCCTCCTAAATCTCCCAGCCTGAGGGTGGAGGAAGAGGTCCCTTGGGAAACCCCACGGCAAGCTTTATAGAACGGTGGCCCTTTGCCTCACAGGCTGGAATAGAAGGAACGAAGCCAGGCAGGACAGGCACAGACTGGCAGGGGTGGGCCTGACCAGGGACCATCTCCCAAGAACCCTTTGGTCAATGGCTGGCTTTATTTCCATGTGGTGGCAACATCCGTTTCCATGGTGATAGGAGGACCCAAGGTCCCAGGTCAAATCTCTCCATTTCTGAGTGATTTGCTGGAAGGCTGGTGATGGCTACTAAAATCTCTCTATTTAACTGGAAACTACTAATAGGAATATACTAAAGAGTTCAGGCTCATGGGAATTCTTAGATCTCAAGTTGTCAAAATGGGACCTTTTGCATTTGCAGATGCTGCATCATTTCCCATGAACACGTGCCTAGATAAAAAGACACCACCCCGCCAGGCCTTTCTCCCAGGCTGGCTCCGGGAAGAGGCCTTGCTGCCTGTGGTGAGTGTGACTGCTTACGTTCTCCAGGGACAGGCTGACAGTGTCCTTTCCTGCTGAGCCATAGGCATAACTTCCATCTCAGCAACACTGAATTGACACCCTGTTGTCACCCCACAAGTGAGATCCCCAAGGAGGCAAGGTTCAGAGCTGGGCTCAGATGCGGGTAGTAGTGGAGGGGGTGGGGAAGCTGCCTACTAGAGGAGATTTTGAGCAAAGGCCGAAGTGAAAGAGGGTGGTTGGGCCTCTTTTGTGGTGAAAGGCAGTGGCCTGGTCCCAATCTTCAAAGGTTAAGAGGGACACAGGCCTGTTTACCAAGTGGCAAAACAATCGCACGAGGGGGAACTAGAGTTTGTTCAGGTGTGCCTCAGTGAAGTCCCGCTCCACCTGGGTGACGGGCTTTGGAAGCTCATTGCTCCCCCAAGAAGTGATGGAGACAGAAAATTTCACTAGCCTCCAAGGGTTCTCGGATACATTTAAGAACCAACAAGAGAGGAGGATTTGAAGGGCAGAGAACTAAAAGAGGCGTTATTGGCTACCAAGCTGCTAAAGCAAAGGCTGGGTTGCAGGGCCTCCAGCAGGGACCTCCAAACCACTGGCTAGTTGGAGCCAACGTTGGCTGCTTTCCCTGGTCCCTGCCTTTGCACATGCTGTTCCCTTGCCTGGAATGCCTTTCCTCACACTCTTGGCCTTCCAAGACTCAACCTTCATTGAACATGTGGATGCGAGTGACATTTCAAGGAGAAGATTAGCAGGATTTGGATCAGACTGACTTTGGTGTTGAGAGGAGCAAGGGAGAGGAAGATTTCAAAATGTTTTTTATTATTAGAGTACTGGGGGTTGCAGTGCTGCTAGTGGGAACATTGGAAAGGAAGGAGCTTGTAGAGAAGGAGACCCTCTCTTTCCTTCCTTCCACAGGGGGGATGTCCCCTGTCAGTGATACTGTCATTGAAGATAGCAGAAGTCACCAGGAGAGGACACGGTGATGACTTAGGCCTGGAAGTCACTAGGTTGCTAGTGGTCATACCTGGGCCTGAGAAGGAAATTCAGACAGGGAGGGAACTTAGGTGGGCCAGGCTGGCGTGGAGGGGCTGGCCCAGGTACCCTCCCTGGGCAATTTTAACCGGGTCACTTCAGCATTGACTTTCTTTAGTGCTCTGGAAGGAGACCCAAAGCCCAGGATGCTACATGTTCTGCCAAATATAACAGTATTTTTAAAAAGCATTCCTTAGCACTTGGAACTTGCTAGCTGATGGCTTTGGTGGCGCCCAGGAGGGGAGCTGGGGTGTACAGACCTGTGCCAGACAGGCAGCTGCTGAGAAAGGGTGCAGCGCCACAGCCCTGGCCTTTACTTACCCGCAGAAAATGGGCTTATGCCAGGAACTGAGGAGAAAGACGGTTACGTGCTCCCAGGCCTCAGTCCACGCTCCAGGCCTGACTGTGCTCTGCGCACCATCCTACCCGGGAGGCGGCCGCCTCGGTGGGGCTGGGGGTGGTCACAGCCGGTCCTGCGCTGAGGGGGACACTGCGCCCTGGGTGTCAGCTGGCGGGGTGGGGACGCCGCCCCGGAGCAGCGGGGAGCAGAGCCGGCCCGGCAGGGTGCAGTCGCGCCGAAGGGGACCCGCATGTGCTGGGGACCCAGCTCTGCCGGAGACTGCCCTTGTCGGGTAGGGACCGCAAAGGCCTGTGGCGGCCCAATCCTAGGCCCTCCCACAGCCCTGAGTCGGTCTGCCTCGGCCCCCACTCCACCCCCGCAATCGCCCTGGACGTGCGCGCTGCTTCCGCATGTCACCGAGCGAGCGCAAGGCCGGACCCGCCCGCGGGGTCCTCCCGCCACTGCTCTCCGCCGACCCGACGGCGGGCGACCCCGGGCGCGCCCACGCCTCACTCTCCTTCCAAGCGGTCGACTCCGTGGGGGCCCGGGCCAGGGATGCAACGGAGGACAGTGGGGAGGACCCGAGCCATCTGGTCGAGGTCCCCAAACCTGAGTGTGCCCAGGCATCCCTGCGTGCGGGTGGGGTGGGTAATCCTGGGCCCGCCCAGTCCGGTGAGTCACTCCTGGGCGAGGGGTCCGGGCACCCGCATTTGAACCAGCCCGGCCTTGCGATGTAGCCGCGCGTCCCACAGCCTCGCCCTCTCCCGGCGCCTCGGTGCCAGTGGGGAAGGGGCGCCCCCTGCGGACTGGCACTTGCCGCCCACCTGGTGGCTGCCAGCTCCCCACACCGAGGGATGCCGTCTGGGTCTGGGGTGGGAGACAGGCTGCCTCGCTGCCACGAGAGCCACCAAAGGTGGGAGAATGCCATGGCAGCCTTTGGTCCTAATTGGAAGCGGATGTTAAAGAGCAGAAATTCAGTTTCGGAAAGTTAAATGTCACGGATTTAGAGCCTGAGACCCACCCCTAGCCCTTTGGTATTTGACTATCTTTATCCTCAGCGGTGTGTGATTCCTGTGTTTCAAAGAAAGAGCTTTAAAGGTTCATAAAGCTCCAAAGATTTCAAATAGCTCTTTTAAAAGCACTTTGATGGTTTAAATGCAGACACATGAATTACATATCTCTTAAATTACACAGGGTTTTAAATCTAAGGGAACATGTCTTTGGCAAAAGGAATTGGGGTTTTGTCTTGTGTGGGTAGTTTTTTTAAAAAGTGCGTGTAACATATTCAGATTGATGTGGGAGGAGGAGGGGAAGGAGGCGGCAGGTGAGGATGCAGGGCCCCTGCCCCTGCTCCCTAAGCGGAGGATGGCACCCTCTGCTGGGCCTCATCAGACCCGCCGAGGTCAAATGGGTGCGCTCCTCCAGGGAGCCTTTCTTCACACCATCCCCATCAGATCGGTGGTGAATGAATGAATGATGCAAAGAACAGGTGGGCGTAGCAATCTCCGCTCTGCACTTGCAGCTTGCTCAGGACCAGCGGGGATTGATCAAAAGATCAACCTCCCAGGTCAAGCCTTCAAGACACCAGCAGCTCTGCACCTAGGAGGGGCAGCTTGGTAGGGCAGTCCCCCCAGCCACGCTTTCGCTCTCCACAGTTTCCGTGACCAGCAACCACTACTGGAAAAGTACAGTATAATATAATATTTTGAGAGGGAAAGAGAGAAAGAAACTACATTCATATAACTTTTATTACAGTGATTTTGATAATTGTTTTTATTATTAGTTGCTATCTCTTGCTAATTTATAAATTAAACTTTATCATAGGTATATATGTACACGAAAAAAACGTGGTATGTATAGGGTTTGCTACTGTCCGTGGTTTCAGGTATCCACTGGGGGTGTCGGAACATGCCCTGCGGTTAAGAGGGCACCACTATGCATGGTGAATGCTCAAGCTGTGGGTCAGGCTGCACGGGCTTCAATTTCTGCTCCACCACTTACTATTGGGGTGACCTACCTAATCCTCAGTGCCCTCAAATATAAAATGGGATAATAGTGATCTCTCAGGCACTGGGTTATTGTGAGGATTATTCTAGATACATGCAAAGCACTTAGCAAAGAGCCTGGCTCATGGGCACCTTTGAGAATATAGGTGGCAGAGATGGTGAAGATGATGGTGGTGGTAGAGCTGAAAGTGAGGATGGCGAGGGTGGTGATGATGGTCACCCCACAAGCTCTCTTTTAGCAACCAGGCCCCAGTGTTATCACCATACTCTTGTAGTGACAGTACCTCCTATCTGTGCCATGTTTTTGGTGCATAGTCTTGTCATCCTAGCCCGTTGGTCACCCCGGAGGACAGGTGTCCTGTCCTTCTCCTGCGGTCAGCTCTGTGGGGCAGGAACTAACCCTCTCCCACACAGGTGTGGCGGCTGGTAGTCTTTCAGGGTGGTGGGATTACCCCACAAGCCTAAGGGCGTCCCCTCCTCCCAGGCCTGAGAGCGTCATCTATTGAAGTGGCTGTGCAGACAGGCGGACTTTCCCACGGAGTTCTCGAGTGCTCTTGGCCTTGTGCACGTGCGAGCAATGAAATCAAAGATGAGAGTCCTCTGAGCCAGTCCTTAGAACAATAAACTTGGGAAGGAGATTTGCCTAGAAGAGAAGGGTTTGGGAAGGGGTCAAGGTTCTTCCAGAGAAGCGGAGCATAATGGTGAGCAGGCCCTGTGTTTGGGCCATGTCTAGTCAGGCAACTTCCCATCTCCCAGCTCTTCCCTCAGCCCTTTGCAAGAAAGAAGAATTCCCTTGGCTACACCTCATCCCATCCCCGGAGTTCTCTGTCACTGTCACTTAGCCCTGACTTGGCATGTGCCAGTTGTTTGGGTTTGTGTCTTGTTCCATATTTACTTATGCATCTGGTTCCTGTGCCCCGGTTCCAGCTGGGATTAATTGTAAGGTTCTGGAGGGCAGGGCCCCCAATTTGCCTCCTCACATGTCCTGCACAGCACTTGGAAGCCAGCAAGGGTGAGGGGCGCCCCCACATTCAGTGTCCCCCACGTGCCTAGCATGGTCTTTGCACACACTGGGTGTTGGCTAACGTCTACTGAATAGACAAACGACATGTGACAGAGGTGAGGGGAGCCTGCCATCTCCTCAAGGCAGGCTCTGTCCTTGCCCTTCCAGACTCAGGTGGCTCCCCAATGCCACATGCTCCAGGTGGGCTGCAACACATATCACCTCCGGAGGTGAGCCACTCAGCTCCACAAATGCACCTGTCCTTTCAAACACAGCCCCAGGCCCTGTGGGGAACTTGACTGTCTCCCTCAGACATTCTTTATGATTTTAAGCAATCAGTATTATTAGATTTTTAAAAACGAATTCCTCATCGAGCCAGTTTTCATTCCAAACTCAGAAATGCTTCAAAACTCAAAACCATCCACATCAGGATATCTGGTGAAAAGTGCTAACTCTTGATTTCACTGCATGATTCATTGTTTGGTGGGGGGCTGGGGCAGGAGCGACGGGGATTGAGCTGGAAAAACCCAACAAAGCGCCACCATCGCCCTAATCTCTCTCTATTACTGAAATGGATGGCAAGATGTGGGTTACTGCGGCTATAAATCAGCTTTGTGTTTGGGCTAATCTGATACATTTTTCAAGTGTTGTTCTCGCCGCGCGGCTTGCACGGAACTGCTCAGTTGGCACAAAGTTCGCAATCAATCTCTCCCAGTCGCTCCCCACCGCCCGCCACCTCCTCCGAACCTTCCTAATATTTTATACATAAACCAGTTTGGATTCACGGGGCATTCCAGCTAGTAAATGCTCCGAAGAGTCATCTTATGGACTAGCAGCCCAGCCTTGTAGGCGTCTAGGCTTCTTAAGATGAAAAGGGATTTTATTTGGTGTGTGACGCTGTGGACAGCCGTGGATGCTGGCAGCTGGCGGGCTCTGTGCTCCCTGCGTGTGCTCCTCTCCGGCAAGGACCGCGGGCCGTAGAGAGCCCTCAGAGTGGGGCCCTCAGAGGAAGGAGCCTCTTTCTTTCCTGGCTTCTTCCAGACCCTCCCAGCAGTGTGTCCTGGGGCCTTTGAGGCGAATTTTCGCTGCAGGGAGTGTCTCAGCTGGCCATGTCATTGCATCCCAGCGCCTGGGAAGAGGCGGCAGGGATCAGATGGGTTGAGACCACTGCGGGAGGGGCACAGGCCTCCCAAAGGAAATGAAAACAGTTGCAGTTTCATTTGCTTTAAAGCACAGCCCTTGTAATAAATGCGTGCAGCAAATGTGCTGAGCAAACACCTCGCGTTCATCAATATGCGGGGGCTGTTTATTGCCTCGTAAACTTGGAAGCAAGTGATATTGTCTCTTAAATCAAGAGCCACGTGGACAGCCTTGGCGCTACAGGAGAACAGTACATCCAGGCCGCGCCGGCGCTGACACGAATGGCCAGAGTGGTGACGGAGAGGTGCTTAGTCACTGCCGAGGGAATTAGGAGCCATTGCAGAGGACCAGAGGACAGGGGTCGCAGCAGCTTTAGTGTGTGCACATCAGGCTGATGGGCAGTGCTCCCACGGGAGGACGGCAGGACAAGGGAGATTCGGGAGGATCTATCGAAGGGCCAGCACCTTGTAGTGGCCTCCTGGGGTAAAGGCCCAGGAAGAGGGAGGGAGGCAGCCAGGTTCCCAAAGGCAGTCCTTGGACATGGTTATGGGGGCAGAGATCGCAGGGCGGGGCAGTCCCACAGAGGCCTGGCCACCACTGGGAGGCACAGCTTCCAGGGGGAGAGGGGGACGAGGACCCCTGCCAATGGAGAATGCTGTTGTGTGCAGGAAGCACCAGCCCGTTTGAGGGATGTTCGGCAGCCTGGCAGGCTGCGAGCGGAGCCAGGCAGAGCAGGCAGCATGAGCTGAGCTGCTTCCCGTGTGCGCTGCGGAGTGGGGGCCCCCGTCAAAGGGTACGTCCACATCCTAATCTCCAGAGCCAGTGAATGTGACTTTATTTGGAAAAGAGTCTTTGCAGATATAATTAAGTTACAGATCTTGAGATGAAGAGATCATCCTGGATTATCTGTGGGGGCCCTAAATCTAGTGACAAGTGTCCTCATAAGAGTGGCAAAGGGGGCTTTGAGACAGGCGGAAGAGGACACAGGAGAGGAGGAGGCCGTGGGAAGTCAGAGGCAGAGGTTGGAGTGTGTGGCCACGAGCCAAGGAGTGCCGAGGGCTGCCAACAGCCATTTGGCTGGGGCTTCTGGCCGTCAAACCATGAGAGAACAAATGTCTGTTGTTTTAAGCCACCAAGGTTATGGTAGTTGGTGACAGCAGCCACTGGAGACTCCCACACTTGTCTTCCCCAGACCTGGGCTCCCCCCAGAGTCTTCCAGCAGCTGCTCCCACATTCCTGGGGATAACTGGTTCTAGCCAGAAGTGCCCAAACCGGTGGGGGCAGCCAGGCCCCTTCTCTACAGCAGCAGCTGCCGTGGCAATGGTGCTACTGAAGCGCAGGCGGTCTCCTGCGCCTGACTTTGCTAACGCACCCAGGCGCTCTGTGTCTCCCGCCCGGTAAACTATCAATTAAAGCAGCAATCACCACTAGAATTTCACTAAGGTCAAAATGGGGCCTGGGGACAAGTGACAGGAACCTGTGATGCCGGGTGTGGTTTGCATCCAGGTAGCACAGGTTGCCCCAGGCAGCTTCCTTGTCTAGACCCCAGCCACTTTCAAGTTAAATGTCAGTGCTCAGCCCCTGCCCCAGGGATTTGTGTCTGGGGTTTTCTCAGGTGTTTCCCTTCATCCACCCACCCTTCCGCCTGCGTTGGAGCGTGGGCAGCAGCTGCGCCCGGGATGCGGGAAGTCCTAGAGTGAGTTAATGAACCTGCCCTGTGACAGAGGCCGACGGCCTGCGATAAACTGAAGAGGGCACCGGAGGAACAAATCTCCCCTTACCTCGATGATTCTGAGTGTGGTTTAGGGTTAAGCTCTCTGCCTATAAGGATCAGAAACCTCAAGTCGTCCTCACCCAGACCTAGAGCCTTCCTCTCACAGTGGTCCCACGGGAGGCAGTTGTGGGCTCTGGTATAACTTACAAACCAGCGGTGAGAAATATTTAGGCTCTGCTATGAGAAATTGCCAATATTTGAATCCTTCTGACCTATAAAAGTGGCGATTTCATAAGGTTTGATGTTAATACTGCCACCGGGACCCGAATACCAATCGTCCCCTGCAGGCCCGTGCGTGAGAAGCCCAATTATAATCACAGAGGTGCCTGCGAGACGAAGGCCTCTAGGTCTGGGCGAGGATGACTTGAGGTTTCTGATCCTTATAGGCAGAGAGTTTAACCTTAAACCACACTCACAATCATCGAGGTAACGTCGGGCTGCTGAGAGAACCGGCGCAAGGATTCTGGGGCTGGACGGTAGGAAAGGAAAAGTCAGGCCCTGCCAGCTGTCAGCTGGGAGCCCGCCTGGCACCCACAGCTCAGGCGTGATGTCCTCTTGTTGAACAAACACAATTTCCCTGAACACCAACATCGAACGAGGCCACTCTGTGACCGGATGGAGAGAGACAAAAACAAGGCCACTTGATTGAACAAGGTAATCGTGTTTGAACATGGACAAAAACAAGCACGCTGTTCAAACCACAGAAACGACCACGGGTCCCTCCCGCTCACTGAATAGGAATGACAGGTACTTCTTTACCAGGGACAGCCTGAACCCCCCTCACTCCTTCACGCCCGACCTAAAGACGAGTGACGCCCAGTCACGCCCGGTTGCAGTGTTCTGATACCCGATCCAGAGCAACTACCCCCGGATCACCTAACACAAGCCCAAATCCTGTAACAACCCCCTCACCTCCTACTTTGACTTCCCCCTGGTGTGCAGTGTCCCTTGCAACAAGTACCAAGAAACCCGACTTTATTCAACTACCCATGTATTTCTGGGGTCTTAGGCTAATGGGCATTGATAATGCCACCAGGCTCTGCTGGTCTTTATGACTCCCACCATCGTAATCACCATCACCAATTCCACCACCGACACAGTCGTCACCGCCATCCTGCGAGGTGTCATGTATGCATTTTATCCTCCTTCAACTCTGCAGGTTAAGTACTGCTATCTCCGTTTTCCCAAACGAGGCCACTATGGCTCAGAGAGGTGTTACGGACTGTCTCTGCCCGCCCCCCCCCCCAGTGGGATAGTATCAGGTGAGACCTTTAGGAGGTGATTAGGGCGGGAGCATAGAGCCCTTAATGAATAGGATTATAAAAGAGACGCCAGAGAATTCCTTCGCCCTTTTCCCCATGTGAAGCTACAATGAAAAGGCCGCCATCTGCAACCTGGAAGAGGGCCCTCCCCAAAACTCAGCCATGCGGGCACGCTGATAGCGGACTTGCAGCCTCCAGAACTGTGAAAAACGAATGTTTGAGGTTTATTAGTCACCCAGTCCATATAGCGCTTCATTATCGCAGCTCGAATAGACTAAGACGAGAGAGGTTAAGTGACTGGCTTATGGTCACACAGCTAGTAAATGGCAGAGCAGGGGTTTGGGTCCCCAGTCAGCCAGGGATGCTCCACGGCTTCCCACCAAGCAGAACGTTCTGGTGCATGATCCAGAGGCCTCCCGCCCTCCCTCTCCCCTTGTCCCACCCCTTCGCCAGCTTGGCGTGAGCTGCCTCACTTGCCCCTGCAGCTGGCCGTCTAGGGCGGTCTTGGTTGATCCTGTCTGACTTGCAGACTGACGTTTTTTCTTAAGGTCACTTTGTGCATGTTGACTCTGGCCTCTTGTGTGCGGGTTTCATATTTAACGTGATGATTTAACGAGATGATCTTATTTCCTCCATACCCAAGTTCTGTGTCTCTCCCTGCCGCCTCCGTGTGCCAAACACAGTGAACACATAAATTCTGTCCACAGCCAGGAACAGAAGCCGAGATTTATGAGTCTCGCTCCGTTACTGTAACCGGCAGGATCACCTCCCCCACGTCCTCGATTTCATGACCGTATTTCTCTTCATAAATGGTACCTTTTTAAGATGCTATATAAAGAGACCCAATTCAAAATTTTAAATTCAAATTATTTGGGCTATTTAGAACATACTAAGCATCTGAACTCCAGGTAGAAATACTCTGTTTACATCCTTGAATAAGTTCAAAACAGCTTAAAGGATTTTCTTCAAGTTTTAAAAAAAATAATTTTCTTTTGGACTCAGGAAAAAATATGATAAATTTCTACACAAAAGCAAGGCCTTGAGAGAGAAATAGCTGCTGTGTCTGTGAGAATCGGGAGCTTTGTAGGACACGCAACCTAGCCTGCACGCTAAGCCCCCCGGCTCAGGATGCAGATGCCTGGGTGTTTCCGGGGAGCCGGGCTCGGTGGGCTTAGGGGGTGTCCATATGCTGAGATTTCTTCTTTGTGTGTGTGTGTGTGTGTGTGTGTGTGTGTGTGTGTGTTTGTGTTAGACCCTCACTGAGGACAAGGGTTAGAAACTGTAATCAGGCTCACTGCAAAGTGTTTTAAATCGTTTTTTACTTCACTGAGTGTGAACTGGGGACTTTTCAGTTAGGGAACATGGAGTGGCAGCTGGCACAACGCAACAGAACGGCAGCAAGACTCTCAGTGCTACCGGGAGTTTTCCCTTTTCTTTCTAGTAAGGCTGCTCTGTGGTCTAGAAGCAGCTTCCCATAATTCTCAAAAGACATGACGCTTGAGATGGTGGCTGCTCGCTCGCTGAGCTCCTGTGTGCATAAAAACACTTCCTAGCTGCAGCTGGGAGAGCTGCCTGTGGCTCTGTCACCAGCTCCTGGGCCAGCGCCTGAGAGGAGCTGGGGAGGCCCCAGGACCTGCTCTCTGGCTCTGGGTCCCCTCCTCAGCTTGCAGACAGGAGGCACCGTCCTGTCTATACACTGCCGGACACCAAGCATGGCCATGCCATTGTCTTTCTTGGGAAAAACCTTTAAACGAGGTTTAAGGGTTTTGAAGCCTTGGGTGGATATACAGTGACTTTCTTCTTCCTCGATGTATCATTTGAGAAATAGGCTCCATGTTAGATGACACTTGTTGCATCTAATTTGCTCACTGACAACCCCCATTCCCCCCCAAAAGTCAAGCCCCAACATCCCCAAAGACCTTGAGCAGCAGCCTGCAGAGAGGAAAGACACATGCTTCTCATCGCCACCCAGGAGGCCACGTTCTATTGTTTTAGTTTTAATATTTCAAAATGCTAATTCCCACCAGAAACAAAAGCAATAACAGCCTCCCTGTCTCACAAGCCCCTGCTCAGCCCTGTCCTGCGCAGGAAGCTGGTCACCCCTGATGCAGGTGGCAGATGCTTAGCAGGAATCCGCGCTTTCAGCCGGCACCCACCTGCTCCCTCGTCCTGTCCCAGGCCCCAAGCCCCAGAGCAAAATCCAGGGGCTCCTCTCTGGGATGCTGGGTTCCTGTGGCCCCAGGGAGGACCAGCGCGCCTGCAGCCACGGCAGAAATACATTGATTTTTGTTAGAGCCACGAGGCCCGTCCAATTAAAAATAATCACCGGCGTGTTCCAAGTCTTATTCTTGCCATGTGCATTGCCTGCCGCTTGCTGGAACGATGCTGTTTGGTGAACACGGACTCATTCCACAGCTAATCAGAGAAGGTGTCTAGAAGCACCCCCAATTCCCGGCGGTCTGGAGATTTTCCAGGTGGGATTAATCTACACTTGAGCCTCAAGTGTGAGGGGGGCTGGAGCCGGGCAACTTTCCCTGTCTGGGGGCTGCAGTCGTCACTGATGTTTATTAGTTTTCTATCTAGAGTGAGTGACTCGGGCCAAGGTGCAGAGGAGGAAGAGCGAGGCGAGGGTCCCACAGGGGTCGTCTTTCCATCTGGGAAGTGTTTACCAACTGCCAGCGGGTGGAGGTGGGGGAGACAGACAAGCCACTTGAAATTACAGACACATGAGTACTCACCTGGTGACACTACATAAACACAAACGATGAAAGACCGATAGGATAGCAACGGGACCCAGACCTGCGGATTGTTTATATGCTCATTGATGGAGGCAGTGAATGGATCAGAAGAGACAGGTGTTGATATCAGTTGATATCAGACAAACCTGGATGTGAGTCCTGGCTCTGCCACCAACCGGCTGTGTGACTTTAGGCAAGTTACTTAACCTCTCTGAAGGCTGGTTTGATGATCTCTAAAATCTGACTAATAATCCCTTCCTACAAAGAGCGAATGGCATTATCAGGTGTAAAACCTTTAGAAGAAGACCCGGCAAATACTAAGTCATCGATGAGCACAATTTTGATTATACTGCACAGTTTTCTGTAACTTTCAACAATTTTCCTAATGCATATTTGCCCAAGTCTGGAAGTATCTCAAGAGTCTATATTTAACTTTTTTCCTTTCTGGTTGAGCACAGCAAGGAAAGGGAAATTATACACAGAAAAAGATTCACTACCAAACCCCACTTTTTTTCCTAGACATATTTTTTCTTTCCAAACTTTCCAGGTTTCCTTTTAAAACCAGATGTCTATATGGTGCCCCTACCAATACAGAGGTGCTGGCAGTGTGTCTGGGGAAAGGTCGGCTTTCTCATTGTCCTTGCGGATGTGGCGTTTTCCTCTGTGTGGTCTTTACAGCATGGTAGCTCACCGAAGCCGTGTGGTGCGCTGAGAGGCAGCGGGCTGGGGAACGGCCTACCTGCTTTGTCTCTTTAACACTAACTCATTTAGTGATCGAGTTCCCCAGGTCTCAGCTGCTTGTCCATTAAATGGGGGTGATAAGGATAATGCCCCCTTTCTGGGATTGTTGATGCAGGACACTGAGTTTTAGGTTCCTGACGTCAAGTGAACTATTGTTTGTAATATTACACTCTTCTGAAACACACTTTTTCTAGAAATTAACCAAGTGATGTGTGACTCAGCTTTGAGACCCCATTACCCTGCCTCCAGACCAGAACTTGGTATGACCGGTCTTTCTAGTTCAGCCTTTCTAATCGGTGTGTAGTGGTTTTAATGACTTTGAGCATCTTTTCACGTGATTATTTGCCATGCATGTATCTTCTTTGACATTATCTGACAATTTGGCAAACTGTTCCAATATTCTGTCCAGTTTTTAGTTGTGTTGTTTGTTTTCTTTTTTATTGTTTTGAGAGTTTTAAAAAATATAGTCTAGGTACAAGTCCTTTATCAGATATGTGTTTTGCAAATATTTTCTCCCTATCTATGGCACGTCTTCATTCTCTTAACATTGTCTTTTGAAGAGCAGAAGTTTTTAATCCTGTTGAAGTCCAATTAATCACTTTTTTCCTCTTATAAATCATGTGCTTAGGTGTTGTAGCTAAGAAATTTTTGCCTAAACCAACGTCACGAAGTTTTCTCCTATATTTTCTTCTAGAAGTTTTATAGTTTAGGCTTTACACTGAGGTCCATGATCATTTTGAAGTTAATTGTTGTATGTGGTTGGAGGTTTGGATGGAGGTTCAATTTTTTGCATATAGGTGTCCAGTTATTTCAGCATCATTTATTGAAAAGCTTATCCTTTCCCTATTGAATCGTCTTTGCCCCTTCATTGAAAATT
The DNA here is from genome assembly GCA_963575035.1 of Avahi laniger. Classification (NCBI taxonomy): domain Eukaryota; kingdom Metazoa; phylum Chordata; class Mammalia; order Primates; family Indriidae; genus Avahi; species Avahi laniger. The sequence goes on from CAUYSK010116040.1 coordinate 65,091, forward strand.
CATTAGCCATCTATGTGACGAGTGAGTCTGTTTGGAAGAGCACCTCGGTCTTCATTTTATAATCATGCATTGAAACTCTCTGCCTCCTGCCTTCATCCCCCGAACCTCTCCCCCATTCTACCCAGACAGGGCCCCTCTCCCCGCCACAGGCTCTGCTCACTGTGTCGGGCCCCGACCGCAGCAGGCCCTGTCTGAGGTTCCGTGAGCCCTGCCCTAGTGGCGCTTGGCTGCAGAGGGGTGCACAGGCCTCTAAGAGGTGGGGGGAGACTCCTACACCCGCCTCCCAGAAAGCCTGTAACACCGAAGAGCACTCCCTGCTCTAGACCCAGCTCCAGAAGTCCTGGGTGCTGGAAACCCTGGCCAAGTGGGAGTCCTCAGAGCTCCCCCACTTCCTGCCACCCACGCCCCACCCTCCCCTTCCCTTAACTCCAGTCTCGCTAGAGAACCTTCAAGAGAAAGGTGGGTGAGAACATCCCATCGGCCTTTTGAAAACACGGAAGGCTAAGTTAGGAACTAGATGAAGCCATGACCGGCTCTATACTTGGAAAGCACCTTGACACAGTAGTATGCTTAATGCAATGATTAAATGTCTCCGCGGTGGAGCTTCATCTCATTTATTTAACTTTTATTGACCTCTGATGAACGTCTGCCAAAACACTAGCACGGCGGGAAAGGCACGAGCAGGCATCTACCCCAGGCCAGGTTAGGGCCGACCTTGCCGTCCTTTCCCCCAACCCGGAGAACTCAATGCTGTCATTTCTGCTCTTTAAGCCATGTCCCCGGTGGTTAATCGAATGGGTACTGAACTGGAAAAATAATAATAAAAATGTTTCCTTTTTCAAAGAAAATTGGTCTTGGCCAGGCAGAAACGTCGAAGACTGTGTTCCTCAACCATCCTGCATTCAGTCAACTGAAAATGATGTGGTTTGTATCTAGGACAAAACATTTCCAAGAGTTCTACTAAGGTGTTCCACGAAAAAATATTTTTAAAAGGGGCAATTTCAGTGTTAAAATTCATCGGAGAGACACTGGTCTGCCCTGCCCAGAGCTCTGTGGTTCTGGTTGAGCAAGACGGCCTGGGAGCCCTCCATGGGAAGGAGACCGTCCCAAGTGACTGTGGTGTGTACTGACCTACAATGGCACAGTAGGTTTGCAGCAGAGAGTTTTTTATTCTTTTCTCTCTTGTGCCAGTTTTATGAAGAAATTCGTTTTCTCCAAATATCTTGACTGAATTAAAAACATTTTTTTCCGACTCACTTCCTTCTGCACTTCATCTTTGTCCTTCTCCAAACTCATGTCTGGGACCGGGTATCAGCTGTGGAAGATTTCCAATCGGTCTTTTAAGAGGTAGCAGCCACGAAACATTGGAACGCTGCAACGAAACTGCTCCCCCTCCGTGCGGAGCCTCCACCGGCGCTGCTGCGGAATTAGATTATGCGCCGACTGTCCCTGTGCAATAGCTGTGCCCACAGTCGGGAAACACATGGAAACCACGGAGTCAGCAGATACAGCTCCTCCCTCCCTCTCCTCGCTCCTCGTCTCCCCGCACGGCGCGCCGGGCTGTCATCTGCAGCGTGTGCATTCCTTCTAATTCTTTATGCCTTGTTATTCTGTCAGTTTCTTAATCTATTTATGCTGACTTTATTTTTAGTGGGCCTATTGTGACAGCAAATCCTGAAATTGCCTTGGTTGTTTTCTGAAAATGGCCGTTACCAAACCATACTGCAGACCCCGAAATAACGTACGCCCCGGGCAGTTTCTGGAGGGCCGCAGCAGCTGTCTACCCTGAGAGCCGCACATCACTGCTCCCTTCGGAGGGGCTTACCTGGGAGAGGCAGTGGGAAACATGACACGGCGTCATATTTAGGTGAGCATCTCTGGGTCTCGCTAAAAATGCTCACTTCCTCCCCTTTTGGAGAATTCCTTGAAACATTAATAAATCCCCTCTCCTCTCCCTATCTTTTGTTGGCAAACCATAAAAAATGCAAATGATCCAGAAACCAATGAATTTTTAGAAGGTTGCAGCTGTTTTGCCGTATTCACAAGCCATGGTGGGCACATTTAGGGTGTGTGCTGCTCCTCACGGAAAGCATTGCTTATCTCTGGATAGGAGCCGCACTCAGCGTGTCAGTGCAAACAGGTCACGTTCAAATTGCATTTCACATCCAAAGAACCCGCTAATGAAGGGGCACACAGAGGCGAGAGGCAACCTCAGAGTGTATTTCAGTAACACAATGAAAAGTTTCACCTTCTGGGACCACAGAAATGCTTCATGGAGAGGCAGAGGTGCCTGCATGGGTGTTCTTCAGGCAGGCTCTTTTTTGCTTTGGTTTTTTTGTGAGACAGGGTCTCACTGGAGTGAGACCTGGAGTGCAGGCTGGATTGCAGTGGTGGGATCACAGCTCATTGCAGCCTCAAATTCCTGGGCTTAAGCGATCCTCCTGCCTCAGCCTCCCGAGTAGCTGGGATTATAAGCACGTACCACCGCACCTGGCTAACTTTTTATTTTTTTATTTCTTGTAGAGTCAGGGTCTCGTTCTATTGCCCATGCTGGTTTTGAACTCCTGTCCTCAAGCACCCCTCCATCCTTGGCCTTCCAAAGTGCTGGGATTACAGGTGTGAGCCACTAAGCCTGGCCAAGCTCTGATATCTTTAAGCCCTGGGGACTTCTGGGGATCCAGATTTAGAACTTCCAATTGCAAGCATCAGATTTTTTCTTTTTCTGGTGGTTCTGCAAAATGTCAAAGTAGTATTCCTGCCAGAGAATGCTGTCAGTCTTCCTTCCTCTTTCCTTGACATCCTCCCATACTGTTCACGGCTCACCTCACAGCCATTCCGCTCTTTCATCCTTCCCGTACGGTAGAAGCTGGCTTTGCCTGTTGAAGTAGAGGGGGGACGATCCCATCATGTCTGCCTCTCGAGGTACGCTGTGCCTGATCTAAGCCAACAGCTGTGATTCCACAATTGGTCCAGGACTCGGCAGGTGACCCCATCGTGGCCAGAGAGACACAGAGCAAGTCTGCCATGGGGCTTCTGGGAAATACTTGCTCCTTTCAGGTAAAAAGACAAAGTCCGTTAAGGAAAAAGCCTGTCTACACCTTCGCCTCCTTCCTACCATAACTGTTTTTGTGTGATGATGTGATACACAGAGCTTGGCAGCCTCTTGTGACCAGGAGGTGACAGGTTGGGAAGGATAGCACAGGCTTCAGGTGGCAGAGTGGGGGGCCAGGGAGCCTGGTGCCCAAGCCCATCCTCCAGCTCCCCTGCCAGCCTGGACCCGCCAACCTCCAGACTTCTGGCTGTGTGAGATCATCGCCACTCCTCGTTGTCTAGCTGCTGCTTGTCAGCTATTTTGTTACTTGCGGTCAAAAGCATTCTTGATGGAGTCACGAGTCTCTGGCTTGGCAGAAACCTTACAGCTGTGTCATCTGGAACCTCTGCTGTCGGCTGCCCGAATCCCCTCTCTAAGTTTCCACCAAGTGATCTTCCAATCAGGGCTCAGGCAACTAGACAAGAGGAGCTCAGTCCCTCCCGGGTTGTCATGCTCATCGGGCCCTTCTGCCCCCCGTGCTGTGGCCGTACAGTCGGCCGGTGTCCTGAGGGAGAGGGCAGAGCAGCCAGGGCAGTGGGAATGCCCAGGGAACCGCCGCCTGGCAGGTAGACCCCTGCTCTGCTTCGTCCTGTGCAAGCCCCAGGAAGGAGGCTTTTAAAAACACCTTTATTGAGATGTAATTCACATATCACACAATTCTCCCATTTAAAGTGTACGATTCAGTGGCTTTTAATATATTCATAGATGGGTGCTACTGTTAGCACAGTCGCGTTCAGAACGTTTCGTCTGCTCGGGAAGAGACCCTGCGCCCTGCTGCTGTCACTCTCCAGCCCCCTCCCCAGCCCGGCAGCCACCAGTCCACTTTCCATCGCTGTGAATTTGCCTGTTCAGGACACTTCACGTGAATGGGCTCATATGATACGTGGTCTTTTGTGACTGGCTTCCCTGCCTTAGCATAATGTTTTCAAATGCATCCGTGTGGTAGTATGTGTCACGCTTCAGTTCTTTTTACGGCTAAATAACATTTCATTGCGTTGATGCACGGCGGCGTCTCCTCATTTTCAGTAGTTCTGTTCTGTAAAATCCCCGCAAACACGGAATTAGCGAGTACAGAACAGTTGCCCCCAGTGGAGATGCAGGGTTAGGTTCCTGCGGCCTCTGGTCACATCTTCACCAGCTGATGGATATGTCACCTGGTTTCATGTGTGTTTCTGTTTAAAGATGACTTATTTAATGTGTATTATTGGTCATTGACATTGAGCTCATGGCCAACAGCATTATACCTTACATCTGAATGAATGGGGGTCTGGGGAGAGGGGCGTTGCCCAGAGAACTCAGCACAAACACACTTGTGTGGACCTGGAGTCACCCAGGCTGGCATGGCTGACCGTCCTGGTCTGCCCACGACCGAGGAGCTCCCAGGAGATTGGACTTTCAGCGTGAAAACCGCATAGTCTGGGCAAACCAGGACGCCGTTCACTCCACCCGCCTCCCTAGCTCCATCCACGGGTTCTACTTCTACCCTTTAGAGTGACACGAAACAAAGACAGTCCCCTCTGTGACAAGCAGACACTTCGAGAGTTTGAAGACACATCATGGGTCCACGCAAGTCTTCTCAGACTGAGCGTCCTCGGTTTCCTGAACCTTCTTCATATCGCGCGGGGCGGTGGAGGCCGCTGCTGGCTCCCATCTTACAGTTAACTTGTTAGATGTGATTATGGTGTTGTACTTATGTCTTCTCAAAGTGTTTTTATCAGTTGCAGATGAATACTGAAGTACGAATGAAATGACGTAGTGTCTCAGATTTCTTTAAAATAGAGAGCGCAAGCGAGAGAAGAGGCAACTGCTGAACTGCAGCTCGGGCGCCCACGAGGAGTCAGTTTTGTTGTCTCTCCTTTTGGGTCTGTCGGGAAAGTCCCGTAATATAGAAATGCTGCCCTCTCTCTAGTCCCTTTTGAGGAAAATTTGCAGCTCCCACTGGAAACCTCACAGTTGGAGGGCTAAACGGTCCCCCAAACTTCACATGTCCAAAGTGAAATTCTTTTTGTTCCAACCCCTTCCCCTTCTGTCTAGCAAACCTGACACAGCCCTCCCTGGTCGAAGCAGCAGCACCTGCACCTGGCCTGGGTGACGCGGCAGCCCCGCACCTGGCCCCTGCGGTCGCTTCTGCCCCCGCAGCAGTTCTGCACCGAGTGGCGTGAGCCAGCGGCTGGTGTGTCAGGTCTGCCGCCGCCCTGCAGTGGCCTCCACGACATTCAGATCGAGCCATCTCCCCCACAACCCTCCTGGCCCGGCTTGGTCTCCGTTTCCTGCTGGTCTTGTCCTCCGGCTGTGACTCAGGAAGCCCCTCCTGCTTGCCTCCCGGTCAGGTCGTACCCTGGATTCCCGGGGATGAGTTCCTGGGGCAGCTGTAACAGAGCCCACGGGCTGTGAGCTGCAGCAGCCGTTCTTTGTCACTGGAGGCTGGAGGTCTGACATCCAGGTGTGGGCAGGGATGGTCCGTCCGTCTAGGGCCGTGAGGGGGAATCTGTTCCAGGCCTCTCCCCGTGGCTTGTAGATGGACGTCCTCACGCTCACATGACATTTTCCCTGCGAGCATGTCTGTGTCCAATTTCCCCCTTTTATAGGAACCCCAGTCAGACTGGATTAGGGGCTGCCCTCACTGATCTCGTTTTAACTTAATTATCTTATTAAAAGCCTTGTCTCCTGAAGCAGGGCAGTGAGGGAGGGGACTTCCCAGCAGGGTTGGGGCACTGCGCCCCGACAGGGCCTGCAGCCTAGGCAAGGTCACCTTGGTAGAAAGCTGTGCTGCTGTCCACCATGAGGGGAAGCTGGGGGCTCCCCACACGGACTGCAGGCCACAATACAAGGCGGTTCAAAAGGACTTAGGACAGACACATGCCTTTCTTCACCTGGAATCTTAGCAGAGCCTGGCATCGGGCACAGAGCGAAGCAGGACTGCGGGGACCAGCCCGGGGCACCCCAGCCCAGCCCAGCCCAGTGGGCAGCTGCTCCAGGCCCCGGGCCCCTTTCTTGTCACAGTCTAGGTGTCAGGGCCTTGAGGTGTCACAGTGGCTCAGGGACCATGCCTAATGCTAGAGGGAGAAGTGGAGGGTCGGTCTTCAGTGCTCACAATTTCTACACCGCAGACTATCCTGAGTGGCTTCCAGCATTCTGTACTGGGAAGCCACAGACGAATTTAGAAGTCGCATCATCATTCCGCCTTCCTTGCAGCCCTTCCTTGAGGCAGCACTCCAAAGCTCGCGGGCAGGAGACCGGGGTCTCTCTTTGTTCTTGCTCGACACCACCTTGGGGTCCGGGAGGGCCGCGTGGTTCCGCTGCCGCCTGGCCCGCGTGCATGCGGTTGGGTTTCCCAGGGTCCCGGTGGAGAGTCCCCAGGGGGTTTCCGGGAAGAGCCCCCTTCTTAGGAGGGCTGAATGCCCTGATCTCGGGGCTGGGCCCCTCTGGTGGGACAGATTGCCTGTCCTGGTCCCTGTGATCATGTATCCCTGGCTGGAGGCCAGAGGCTGGTGACAGGGAGGTTTGCCACCAGAGATCAAACCTGAGAAGCCGAAGCCTGACACTAGCAGCTCCAGCTCCAGCGACGCCTCCCTGCTGTGATCGTGGCCGTCTGTATGTCCTGTACAGCGGTGAGGACAGCCCCGCGTGTGCTCAGCGTGGCCCAGCTCCAGGTGCTGGCATGCTGCTGCTCTGCAGGCGACCGGCCATGGCACACTGTTTGGAGCTGGTTGCCTCCCTGATGAGGGCAGCCAGGAGGTTCTAAAACATGAGGAGCTGGCCCGGCTCAGGCTGGGATTTCTAGGGTGCTACGAGAGAGGTGCTGGGGCCCCTGACACCGCAGGACCGTTCACTCCACAACCACTTTTGTTTAACCCCTTTATTGAGATGTGATCCACAAACCACAGTTCCCCCGTGGGGAATGAAGCTCATGGCAGGCCCTCTTTGGACTTCATGTCTTCTGTGCAGATGGTGTGAGAAGTCCTTGCCCTTGAAGGCACTCACTTTGTGTCAGAGCCCCTGACCAATAGGCCCACGGGAGCCCTGGGCCTGTAAGACACTGGGAAATATCAGGGCGAAAAAAAAAATGATCCGTCTACTCCCCTCCCTTCTACCCCAGAACCCCAGCTTATAAAAAGGGCACAAACACTTTGTTCTCTGAAAACTTTTTTGAAACACTGGAACAGAGCACCACACACACACACACACACACACACACACACACACACACACACACAGAGGCCAAAAGATAGGACATGGCAGAGACCTGACAAAGGCAGCCCTCTTCTCTTCCTGAAAATGGGAAGAAAAGCTCGCGCATGCGCGCGTGCTCTCTCTCTCTCCCTCTCTGAGAGAAGCTTGTGCAATGCTAGCTTTGCCATAAATTGCCCAGACCTCTGGAATCCCTCCCTCCCATCCATCCTGTGACATTTGAGTGCTTCCTGTTTCTCTCCTGGCTGCCCCGGGCACATCTTACGGTGACCACCGTGAAAGACCCTCTGGCTTGTGGAACATGCAAGCTCACATTTAGTTTGGTGTCCCAGCCACTCCTAAAATGCCCAACGTATAATCCACCAGATTATACCCTAGAGCTGGTCTAATGATGACAACTCATTCATTTGACAGCAAGCAATTCAATGTTGTCTTTTGCCTTGACCCTGATGGCTCTTTTAGCCAGATAAGTGGTATTTTACATTCGAAGCAATTATTGTTGTAATTGCAGACATGGCTGTTATTGGAAAGGTGATATTCGAGGAACAGTGTCAGAGGCTCCCGGACATTTCGTTCCAAAATCCATACTCATAGGCCAAATCAGGATTTTTAATCAGTCTCTTCACCTCTCTATCTACTCTTTGGAAGTAAACCAATGTCGGCATTGGATGTCATTTCCTGCTTGGTTGCAGGGCTTCTGGAGTATTTAAGGGTGACTTATGGATCGTTCTGGCCATCTTGTGCCTTTGGCTTAAAGAGTGTAGTGGATACACATGAGTCGCAAAATCACATGAGCAAAAATTGTGACTTTTTTCTGCAATCAAACCTCATTTTTAGACTGAATTTAATTTCTAATGGCAGAAAACCTAATCTAGTCAATTGCAGGTAAATTCAGACAACTTCATGCTCTAGCAGCCATTTTGTACTTAAGGCCAGTTAAAATCAGGCATCTCTTTTTGGGGGCTCTTAGGTGGGTGGTGGCTTTCAGGTGTGGCAGAGTGCAGGTGTGCCCGACTCTCTGCCCTCCCTGTATCTTTGCCACATCACTCTCGTGTCCGCCCACTCCGACTCTGGCCTCCACCATGGGACTTGCTGTGGCCAATGGGATATTAGCGAATGAGAGGCAATTCGAGGCTTGCAAAGCGCTTGCACAATTAGACTTGCCTGATCTTTCCGACTGCCCCTGCCAGGAGGAGGACAGGCCCCAGCCAGCCTGCCTTTTCCAGGAGAAGGGCGTGAGACAGGAGGGCAGCGCTGGCTCCCCCGAGGGATGGAGGCCATCACATCTCAATGCACTGCCAGCAAGCCCAGGCACGTGGGAGTGGCCTGCACCCACCGCGGGCACCTGCGAGAGCCGAATCAGGGGCGCTGAGCCATGCAGCCTGGGGAGCTGAGTGCTTCTTGTGCAGCACGTTAGTGGCAGGAAAGAAACAGCGTGTGAGGCTCGCTATGGAGGGAAGCACTTGCCCTTCTTGCACTAGTATTTGCAGAGATGGGAAGTCTTCCCTCATAGTTCATTGATGAGACCCTTCCTAATGAGACCCACTGGCCAGAACTGTCCCTCAATGGTGTTGGCTGAGGTGGCCATGGCTCCGTCAGGCCTGCACAGAACACTGTGATGTCTGTGGCTCTGCTGTCATCGCAGTGCCCTCTGGCTGCTCACACCCTCTCAATGTCCGTACTTGCACACAGCACCAGGAGTGTTGGCAGCCCGCAGAAACCTCCCTGGACTGCAAGCGACTCGGGAATGTCCACCAGCCCTCTCTTTCCCTGGCCCCAGGGAAGCACCTTGACTCTATTCCCCCAGTCCAGAGTGGGTTCTGTGTGCACGGCACTGCCCTCTGACCTACAGGCAGGCCCTAGCCCCTGTGCTCGGTTCCAGCGCCTGCCATGGTGACCTGCAGCCGGCCCTGCCGCAGTAGGGGCGGCTCTGAGGCTCCTCACACCTGTTTGCTGTCGCTGTTGTCCTCCCACTCCTTCTCCCTGGATACCAGTCCCCTTCTGTGGGATTCTCCAGCACCTGAGCTCCCTTTTCACCCTGGTAATCTTCATGGGGTGATCTGACTTTTCATCTCTTCTCCATTTATGTAGGTCATTAAATATGAAATGTCCGATTTCGAATCAAAAGTTTATTATATCTCAAACAAGTGTGCACCTAAACTATCAACACAGTTTTGCCATCTTAGTGGTAGCCTGTTTATGCCAGCAGCAAAGAAGCCTTGACAGCGAATGGCATTGCAAAAGGCATTTTCCACAGCTTGTTGAGAATTGAATATTTTTCCTTGCAAGAAGTGTGGTCCAAAGCCTGGAAGAAGTAGCAGTCAGTTGGTGCAAGGTCTGGTGAACACGGTGGATGACAGAGAGTTTCCAAGTCCAGCCTCTGTAGTGTGAGCAGCACTGGTTTTTGCAAAAGGATTGGCCCGTCTTTATTGACCAATCTCGGCTGCCTAATCGCAAGCATCCTCATCATTTCATCCATTTGGTTGCAGTAGACATCTGCTGTAATTGACTGACCAGATTTCATGAAGCTGAAATACCAGCGCTGGACCACCAGATAGACACCATTAGCTTTTTTTGATGAATTATTTGGTTTTGGACTCTGTTTCGGCACTTCATCTTTATCCAACTATTGCGCCAAATGCTAATGATTGTCAAAAAGAACCCCTTTTTCGTTGCACGTAACAATACGGTATAAAAATAGTTCGTCTTTGTGTCATGACAGCAAAGAAAGGCAAACTTCCAGTTGATTTTTCTTCTAACGCTCATTTAATTCATGCAGAACCCATCTATCCAGCTTCTTTACCTTGCCCATTTGTTTCAAATGGTCCAATGTTGTTGGAATAGTAATGTCAAACCTCACTGCTAATTCACTTGTAGGTTGAGATGGATTCTCTTCCACTACAGCTTTCAGCTCGTCATTATCCACCTTGGTCTCAGGTCGTCCACATGGCTCATTTTCAAGATGAAAATCACCAGAACGAAATTTCTCAAACCATCGACCTACTGTGCGTTCATTAGCCACATCCTTTCCAAACACTTTATTGATATTTCGAGCTGTCTGCGCTGCATTGGTTCCACGACAAAACGCATATCCGAAAATAACTCAAAGTTTTGACTTATTCATGGTTTCACAAAAATTGCTCTAAAAAAAATTTTGAAATATAATCACAAGCCAAAATGTGCATTTGAAAGACTGAGGATGTACCTTTATAATAAAAATAAAACAAGAAGTGTCAAAGTGAAATATCAGAGATATCAACTGTCAAACTTAGTACTTAGGGAAATCAGACATTTCATACTTAATAACCTAATATATGTGTTTCTGGCACACACTTCTGACTGGGTCCTTTGAGGACTTAGTCATTCAATTTCCAAATGCCCAGCTGTTGCTTTCAAGACAATTCTCTGTGATGAGATTGGAGAATGAGAATTGATTTTAATCTGAAAAGCCAATAATGTGACCCCCCTCCCTGTGATTTGGGGTTAATCATATTTTTGGTTGTATTTCCATATTAACATTGCAAGAGGGTGGTAACTTGCTACATGAAAATGTATGTGAAAGAAACCTCAGTTAATGGCACCAAAGTTTATCCTGTCACAGGAATGTGATTAAATTGAGAACTGCTTTTTGATCGGAGGTGGTTGGTCCATCAGAGTTTGGGACAAAGTTGATAGAGTTTGAGTGGAGAGCAAGGAAGGATGGCTTGGCTGAGAGCCAACGGGGAGAGTTGTGTTCCAAGGTCAGGGCTGACGCTACCTGTGGTCCTCTGGGCCAGTCACTTAGCCTCTCAAAGCCTCAATTTCCTCATCTATAAAGAAGGGGGTTGGATCAGATGATATTTTTGGTCCATTCCACTTTGTAGTTTTGTGACACGAGGATTCATGCCAAGAACAATTAAGGCCAGAGCCAGAGTTCTGATCTCGAGAATTGACCACCTCTCCTTCTTTCAACTGGCGGTTTCCTTTTAGTTTCTAAATCTGATCATTTATGTCATTGTTGGACCTTGACAACGGACATGGGATGACAGCTGAACCCCCGAGCAAACATCAGAGTGTAACAGGACAAAGAGCGTGGACTTTGAAGTCGGACCAGGCAAAGTTTAGATTAGGAGGTGTTCCGCTGAAAATGACTTACAAATACTTAGCAGTGGCTTCAGCCACATGGACACTTGTCACTTACCAAGAAGTCTGGAGGCAGGGGACCCTGAGTTTGGTTTGACAGTTCAGTGATGCCATTCTGGACCTGGGCATGTTCCAAGCTTCCATGTGGCTTTGTCAGCTTGTTGACTTTGTCCTCGTCACCTCATGGATTTAAGAAGGCTGCCACAGGCCACACACCTGACTCTCCACCAACAGGTGCATAGGCAGGAAGAAGAGGGGAATTCAAAGGGCATTGAACACCTCCAGCTGTTCTCCCCTTTTTTCCAGGGAGAAAATCTTCCCAGAAGCCCCTCCTCCCATCTTTTATCTTCCTTCTCATTGGCCAAAATGGGTCACATGCTCACCCCCAACGCAGCCCAGCAAAGGGGAACAGGATGCTTGTGACCGCTAAGATTGAGCGTAATTATTCCCCTGCGGCCAGCCAGATTGCCGTAAAAAATTAGGCGCCATTAGCCAGGAAGAGGAAGCTGAAAGTTGGTAGGCCACTAACAGGAGCTGCCACTCTGGTGTTTAATTTGGGCTTCATTTCATTGTGTATGTGATCCGAAAAAATCGTTCCGCTTCTCTGAGCACCATTTTCAGCATCTGAAAAACAGAATAATCGTACTCACCCCACTGGGCTGTTGGGAGGACTAAGTCAGCTAACGTGTGGAAAGTGTCCAGGACATTTGCCCAAACCCCGCACACACCAGGCACTCAAGAAGTGGCCACTCTGTCCTTCCTAATGTGATCTGGATGACAGTGGAGAGGGCAGCCTTGCTGAGCTGTCTATTCCCAGTTTTCAGTCTCGATAAACTCTATTTCCATGACGAGACACGTGTGAGTGCTGCCAAAGTCAACACGCTCGGCTCCAGTGTTTACAGCTGCGACACCCGCTGCTCTAACGGGGCTCTGCGCTGTGTTGTACATATTGATTTTGGACAGTGGCTGCTGCAATTTTGTCTTCAGATTTCTTGTGGGGGAGATTTAGCATCTGGCAACATGGCCTCTAACTGCGAGGAGTCTCCTAACAGGCACTGTGACTGTTCGTGTGCTGGAATCAGGCTTCTGTGAGGGGAGAGAGAGGACATCTGCTTCGCAAAGGCGTTTCTCCGTAGGAGAGGGTGGCCCGTTCCCTGTTCCTATAGGGTCATCTAATGGGCGTCTCAAACTTGCAGACACCACGCAGAGCCCTGGGCTTTCCCGTTCTCCCCGCAGCCAGTGCATCTGCCGTCCTCCACAGCAGGTCCCCAACCCAGCCTCTCCTCACCGTCTCGTCCCACCGCAGTCTGAGCCGTCGTCCTGGCTCACGCACCTGCGACAGCCGCTGTCTGTTCACCTGGCCCAGAATGGCAACTAGGTGACTGTTTGGAATTGGAGACCTTGTCAGATCTCGCTGCCACTCGTGCCCTTCCTGAGGCCGCCCACGTGAGCGGGATAGAGCCGAGATCTTCCCCTGGGCCCCACCTGCCTCTCAGCCCCTCCTGACACAGGGCCCGCCCCACGGGCACGGCGTGTGCAGCCCCAGGGGGCCATGCCTGTCACCTCTGCTGCTGCCCTCTGGAAATTCTGAAGAACTCTGGACAAGAGCCCCACAGATTCCATCCTGTCCCCATCCTCTCCTGTCACCTGCCACTCCGGCTCTGCTGGCCTCTGAACACCCAAAGCTGCCTCTTTCTTCTTGGGGCTCAGGACTGTTCCCCAGACCGTGGAGTGGACCTGCCTCACAGCACACCCATGTCAGTGGGGACCCCCTGTCCAGCACCGCCCTGAGCCCCGCGGACGCTGCCATCTCCCTGGGCGGCTCAGTTCCTCTCCATCCTTGCCCCCCGTGAAACCATCTTCTTCATCGTGGTGTCTGGGTTCCACTGTGGGCCCCTGCCTGTCCACACTAAACACTGTGTGAGCAGTGTCGCCACCTGTCTGTGTACACCAGGGGTCCTCACACTGAGACGATGCTGGCAGGTTGTGCACTCAAGGGACACGTCTCGAAGGATGCATGGAGGCATGAAGAGCATGAAGTAACCGTCTGATTCCGGAATTTGGATTCTGGTTTTGGCTTGGAGGAGGGAGCCGAGGGAGATAAAAAGTGTTGCTCCCAGAAAGAGTTAGATGTTCCGTGATTTTGATTTGGGACAGGGGTCATCCGAAGGAGAGAAAATGAGCACAGCTGTCCCTTTGGTGTGCTGGCACTGGCCTCTCAGAAGATACGGTTAATTGGGTATTCTGAATATTCAGTGAACAGCTCTAATGCTGTGACACAATTAGGACTGAGGTAAAGGACAATGCCCAGAAGATGAGCCCCCCAAACACACGCACACATGCACGCACACGCACGCCCAGTTTGCGGCAGCGGTGTCTCTTCGGGGCAGCTGCGAGGTGTCTGCAGGAAGCCTGGACACAGCCCTGACTCTGGGTGTGGCCTGAGTGAGGTGCACACTCCTCCCCGCTGTCCCCAGGTCCCCACCGCCTCTGCCCTCAGACCCCCGGCTCCAGCCTAGAGAGAGGCGGCCGGGGCCCAGCTCCCGTGAGGCACCGTGGAGAGCCTGTGTGAGCTCCAATACGCATTTCAGTGTTCTGGTCTCTTCTAGAGAAGCTCTGGAGTGGATTTTAGGTTGGAGAACAAAAAATTACCGTCTCCCCTGAAGAGGCCTAACACTGGCCCCCAAACAGCCTGACCTGCTAGTGACCTGAGGCAGCCATTCCTAGTCTAAGCCGCCATTCCTAGTCTAAGCCGCCATGAGACTCCCCCGAGATGACGCGAGCAAAGCATTGGTCAAACTCATGTGGACGTGGTACGTGGTGACACATAGCACACAGTGGCTTCTCTGTCAGGCATTCTGGTTCTGAGCCACGGAAGCACCTGCCTAGTTAGGCAAGAAGGGAATTAGGAGAGTGTGGGCGGCTCACAGAATCGCTGCGAGGGCGGGGGGACAGAGCAAGGCCGAGCTTCCAGGATCAGTGCCGCAAACCACACCAAACGTCAGGAGCTCACCTCCCCTGAACTGCGCTGGCTGCCACCCACACTGATGCCACCTCTGCAGGGACGACCCCGGCGGCCAGGGTGCTGCAGCCCTGGACACTGTCATCACCAAAACTAGGGACATTTGCTTCCACCTGGGCTGGTGAGCGGAGCCCCTGTTTCCACACGTGGCTCACCTGAGTGGCCGTTGCAGGCCGGGTCTGACAGGTAGCACCGCATTCTGCTTGTCGGGGGCAGGGCTGTGCACACCTGGCTTCCAGGTCGAGAAGGCAAAACTCATACCACAGGGCCTCCCTCACATCAGGGGAAGAGGAGCAGCTACACACAGGACAAGTGTGCACTGCAGGGAGCACGAGAAGCAAAGTGAACCAATGAATAAACGGAACCTCTGGGAAGCATTCTTCACCCAAGCAGAACACTTGGTTTCTGTGCGCGAGGCCCAGGCCGATTGGTGTCAGCCTCGGTGGGCGTGCTCACGTGGTGCCCTGTGCGAAAGGGCAAGGCTGGGTGACAGCCCTGGGCGTGTGCAGAGCCTGTTGGAGAAATTGCACCTTCATACTTTGATCAGGTTCAAAGCAGGGCCTGCCAGAAGCCGCAAAAGCCTGGTAACGCAGGAGCTCATCTCACGCGACCCCATGCCCAACACTCTGGTCGCAGAGGCTGTCCTGCTCCGCTGTGCCTGGCTGACGTGTGACTGCTGTCCAGGGGAAATAACAGTGGTGATAATAATGACCGTTGTCATAATTCGCTTTGTACCCTGTGCTGGGCCAAGCACTTTAAGTCTCTTGTCTCTACTCAGAGTGACCCTGTGAGGCAAGTTTGTCCCCACTTGATAGGCAAGGACACTGGCGAACAGAAAGGCTACAGGAACCACGCCACTGTGCTCAGAGGAGGCGCAGGACTCACACGCAGGCAGCCCGGCCACACCGTAGCCAGCATGTCATGCTGCTGCTCTGCAACATGCCCCGGGACTCGGCACTGCCTCGCTCCCACGTGCCCTGCAAACCAGCGGCCACAGCGAGTCCCCTGCATTGTTCACAAGGTCCAGTGTGACAGGACTGGGTGGGGGGGGAGTAGTTATCCTCCAGAGCAGAGGGACGTCCCATACGGCACCACCAGCATGTTCCTCCCCCGGAGGAACCCTTTCTGTGCCATGGGTAGGGGCGGCAGGGTGGGGGTGCTCCTTACACCCAAACTGTGCGAGGAAGAGGATGAAGCCCCTCCTGTTTCTGAAAACCATAGACACTTTGAGGACAGAGAACTGTTTTGGGACCTGAATAGGGCCAGAAAACTGGTCTTTCCATCCTACAGGTGGCCCAGAAGCATGATGGAAAAGGCACAAGGCCCCCTGACCACGGGCCAGGTCACCAGCAGAGGGCTCAGGCAACCCTGCAGGCAGCAGAACAAGGCTACATCAGGAGATTGTTCTAGCTCAGCTGGCACCATGACTCGTCTGTTGGACTTGGTCAGCTCACGGTCACAGCTCAGAGTGTGAAGTAGGATGCGCTCGTCAGTCTGTTCACTCACATTCTGACTTGTTAGAAAAGAATTTGCAGTAGGATACGAACAAACGAAACACACAAAAAATTAAAATGTATTTTAAAAGACCCAAGAGAGTGGTTTAAAAAAAGTTAAGAGGAGGATAAAATTAGAATGCAAATATATAAGCTGCAGGAAGCTGCATGAGGACTGCAGCCAACCTGCAAATTTGGTTTCGAGATTCCTCATTGCAGGAGTGAAAAGAGAAACCCAGCCAGCTGCAGACTGCCATGTTTTCCAACCTCCCGGCTCTCTGCGACGGGAGGCTGCCTCTGCCAGGCCTTTCCAGGTCAGAAGTCCTGCTTGCTGCCTGCTCCCCCAGGAGCCAGCCTCCCGCTCGCCACTCCTGTCCTCGCTTCCCTGCCCTTCTCTGGGTTTATTTTCAGCCGCCTTTTCTTCTGAAGCTGCAGGGACTACACAGAAGAGCCAGGTTCCAGCACTCCCAGGCCCCTCCCGCCCGCCTTGGGTAAACAGGCTGAGCTCTGCCCCGGAGGGCGGCCTGTCCTGCCTTGCTGCATGGGGCCAGGTGCAGCCGGGCTTAGGGCCCGTGCGTGCGGGAAGAGACCTGCATGCACCCTGAAGCAGCCAGCGACAGACGAGCAGAGCGCTGGCTTTGCTGTCAGAGTTAAGGGACTCTCATGACCTCCCTCTTTACTCCTGGCCCATTTATAATCAGCTTTTCTATTATCTCTCAGTGAAGCCCTCCCAGAATCACATTAATTGCCTATCACTACAGCTGGGTGGTTCATTTAGTCTTTCTAATTTAGAGGATACAAATGATTTAACCCCAATTTTTATTTTGCAACTTTGGACTTTGGGGGTTCTACAAACTTTGGAGGCGCCAAAGACAAAGCGGCCAGACATATATTCACACAAGTCCATGGGCACACACCACACGCATACCACGGCACTCGGGGCAGGCCTTCTGGGTGAGGAGTTGGGACGGGGGGTGATATGATCTGAGTGACTAGTATGTAAGCAGCAGCACCATCACCAACACTAGCAACAACACCATCACCACCACCAACAGCACCAGCAACAACACCAGCAACATCAACACCATCACCACCACCACTACCAACACCATCAACACCATCACCACTATCAACACCATACCAACACTATCACTACCACCAACATCATCACCACCACCAACATCATCACCAATAATAACGCCACCACCAACACCATCACCACCATCAACACCATTACTACCATCAGTATCCCCAACAACATCATCACCACCAACACCATTACCACCACCACCATCAATACCACCACCGCCATCAATACCACCACTACCACCACCACCACCAACACCATCAATACCACCAGCACCATCACTACCATCATCATGACCACTACCACCACCACCGTCACCTCCACCACCACTACCACCAGCACCTTCATGACGAACACCATCAACCCTCCATCACCACCACCATCACCATCACCACTACGCATCCAGGTGCCTAAAATGCCATTATTGCAGCCTTATCCCTTTGGCTTCACCAATGCTTTCTTCAGCCATTGTCTTTGAAAACGTGGCCTCAGTATGCCGTAGTGGGACTCAGACTGGCTTTTCTCAATGACTAAATGTGCCTAGGAGCCAGAGCCGGATGCTGAGGGAAGGCTTCTCAGAATAAGAGCAGGGACGAAAGATGCGTGTGTGTGCACACACATGCACGCACACACACATACATGTTTCATAAGCTAAATAGCATATGAAGAAATTTGAAAGGGAAAAAAGTCTGCTGACCTCCTGCAACCAGGGCAGGACTGTTAGCTGTTTACACGCTTCTATCTTAACAGAGATCCAGCTTCCCTCTTTCCTTGGCAAGGAGCACATCATAAAAAACCCATTTATACTGAAGATGAGTGATTCTCACACTTTACCAAGCAAGAGAATCACCCAGAGGCCTCGTTAAAACAGATTCCTGGGCCCCGCCCGCAGGCTCGGCCGCAGGGCTCTCCCGGGTCCCTGATGGCGCTTCTGCAGCCGCGCTGGGGAATCAGCCCCGGAGGTTATAAACACACACACGCCCGGGCACATACTCACATAAACGCTCGCAGAACGGATCAAACCTTTTTAAATGTAAAAATTCCTGTCAGAGTGGAGGTTGGAAAATGTGGAGAAATTAAAATAGATAAAGACATGTTAAAATAACTTAACCGGCTGAGAAAAGTAGTGTTATAATACGATTGGCCCAGGGATGTGAATTTTGGAGACTCGTGTGGAAAACAGGAAGTTTTGAGGTAAAAGAAACATTACTGACCCTCCGTGAGGGATGAAGCAGGAGGAATATGGAGGCCAAACCGCGAACGGGCTGACCCCGAGCACTGCAGGGCAGGGAGGCCCAGGGCCTCCAGGCCGGCCAGGGAGGAGTCCCTGCCCAGAGACAGAGGGGCCGTGCGGGTGGAACGCTTGGAGGGCGCGGACACTGCCCCCTGGTGGACGTGGCCGACACCTGTTTTAGACAAGACCAAGGCCCCAGGGAAAGAGGCTGGCAGCTGAGGGGGCAGCTGAGGCGGGGCGGAGGGTACCCTGAGTCAGAAGCCTGGGACCTGTCACCCCCTGCCTGCGCCGAGCCTGTCTGGATTCCATGAAGTGCCAATGAGCACTCACTGGGTGGCCAATTGCTCTGCAAGGTTCAAAGTGCTCTTATTACCCAAAGTTAGACCACCATGCAGGTGACACATCCAACTCAAGAGAAGAGACTGGTGACAGTTTTATGTAACGTTTGTTCCCCTGTGCCAGATCTGGGACTCGACCTATTTGGGATGGACAGGTAGACGCGATGAGAGGGGCAGTGGAGTGCAAGGTCGGTGGTGAGCCAGCCCGCACCCCAGCAAGTCACCTTCCCTCAGCTTCGGTGCCTAAGAGACCACCTTCTGATATGTCGTTAATCTGAAGGACTTTCCACTTTCCAGAGTTTCTGCTTAAAATGCAAATATCCCTGGGAGATGTGATGCCTTAAGCCCTTAAGCCTGGGGAAGTAGCTTCCAGACCGGCTCGCCCCTGTAGCCACACATATCCAGGATGTCTGGACAAACGCCTTGGCCTGTGCATGGCCTCGGGTGTATTTTAAGCTGATATTTCAACTCTCCAAACACCCAGGGAGGAAAGCACAACTGGAAAATACAGGTCTCAAATCGACCAGGTTAGGGAACCTCAATATTCAGACAGAAAGAAAGCTCATTTGAAGCCAACCCTAATGGTTCTACATTTAAAAATCTGGGCTTGTTTCCAAGAAGATATTCAAAGATCTCAAAATTTTCTGAAATAGACTCTTCCCTGACCTCACAGCACATCCACGATGTGGTTAAGAGCAGTGTGCTGGGGGTTGAAGGGCTCTAAATCTGCTCTGCAATTAGGCTCTCCAGGGGAGCATCTAAAAATCTCAGCAGCCACAAAGTACCTAGACCAGTTAAACCAGAATCCCCAGCATCACGATTTGTAAAAATCCCATGATTCTGATGGGCAGCCAAGCTTGGGAACCAGTGGCTCGGTCTGGTCTTAGAGTGAGAGAAACCTGGGTGGCCTCCTTTCTCCACCACCTGCTGTGTGGCCACAGGTGAGTTACCTGGAGTCTGAGCACCTTGGTGTCTTCACCTGTAGAAGGGTGAGCAACAGTTCCTACCCAGGTTTGTCATGTTATGGTTAAGGTGTGTGAAAGTGCCCCAGGCATCCGTGGCCTCTGGCAATAGGGAGGTGTTGTTATTTGTAATTTTACTGAAGGAGTAACCGAGGCACCGAAGTTCTGAGTAAACCCGAGAGTGGGCTCCATCTGGAAAACGAGATGGTTGGAGTAGAACATGTCTAAGGTTCCTTTGAGCTCTAGCACTCTGGGATTCGAGAGTCAAAGGGTGAAGTGTAGGGTGGTCCTGAATTTCCTTGAAAAAAAACTTATAAATGAGGCACATCTCCCCCTGCAAATACCTTAGGAAACAACCTGAGTACACATACGATGGAACACAGTGGAACAGGGCGCCCCAACTACAGAATTATTCTCCTCCTCCCTTCAGTCCTGCCCCCTCATTGCGTTGCCAGGGCCTCTCATTTCATCAGACTTACATTGCAACCTCTCGCCCTTCTTTGTCACCTGCCTTTTCATGGCCTGGGCTAATGGACATGGCCTAGGAGTGACCAGCCAAGGCCATGGTCCCTTGCGCGGTGCTGCAGGCAGACCAAGGCTTCGGGGCTCTAGGGCCCCAAGGGCAGCGGTGGAGGACCACCTGGTGCAGGACTTCTCAATGTGGGCACTGCTGACGTTTTGGGCAGCTAATCCCTTTTTGTGGCTGCCTCTCCTGTGCATTGCAGGATGTTCAGCAGCATGCCTGGCCTCTACCCACTAGGGGCCAGTAACACTCTCCCAGTCATGACAATCAAAAGTGTCTCCAGACATTACCAAATGTCTTGTGGGGGGTGACTGGGGGGTGAGAGAATCTCCCTCTTCCCTCCCACCCTCACAGCCTACATTGAGAAAAACTGACCCAGAGGCTCATCCTTCTTGTCCCAGATGCAGAAAGGAGGAATGATATTCCTTTATGTGTCAATATAGATATATTTTGTATTTCTCATATTTAAATTCACACAAGAAAGAACCACTTTCTACAAAGAGCAGAGTTGTTTCAACTGCAGATGAAGCTGTCAGGGACTAGGGAAAAGGGACAGAAACAGATTTCCTTTTTCAAAGTGCTCTTTAAAATGACACACCATAGCCCTGGGAGCTGCATCCTGGGAGGAGACTTCACCAACTTAGGTGCCCTGGGCCCCAGGAGGCTACCAGGGAGAGCCCTTGGCGGTCAGTAGAAAAGCAGGCTGCAGAGGTTGGTGGAAATGATCTCTATTTTGCAAAAATAATATATATGACCATGCACACATCCACACACGGAGGAAAATATGTGGCAGTAGATACACCAAAATGTTACTATGGTTATTGATGCAAGCTGGGATTTCAGGTGACTTTTTTCATTCATTTGCTTATCTTATGTTCTCTCGTTTTTCTACCTTGAACATGTAGTCATATCAAGAAAAAAAAAGTTATTCAAAAAAGTAAACACTTAGAAAAAAGCAAGTTAAAAGCCAAATTACCAGAAACGCCACTTTGATCACAAATAAGCACTAGGAAAAGCACGCCTTTGGCACCTACTGTGCCGAAGGGGCCCCTCGCACTGAGCAGACCAGAGCCTGGAGGGGAGACAGGTGCGTGAATGAGGAGTGCCGCTGGGGCGCCGCCCGCGGGCCCAGGGGAGGGCCGGGCTCCCCTCGGAGCCTGGTTGGGGCACCACTAGAGTGACCGCAGGAGGGAGCTGACGCCGTGCCCGGGTCTGACGGCTCGGCCCAGGAGGACGCACAGCGAC
This sequence comes from Avahi laniger, assembly GCA_963575035.1. NCBI lineage: Eukaryota > Metazoa > Chordata > Mammalia > Primates > Indriidae > Avahi > Avahi laniger. The sequence goes on from CAUYSK010116040.1 coordinate 86,399, forward strand.
TTGTAGGGCGGTGTCCGGTGACAGAGGGGACCCCGCATTCCTTCTGAGGTCTTGTCGGGGACCCTGCAGCCTCTGTGCCTGGGGTGGCGCGTACGGGGAATCCGGGACTCGGTGGCCAAAGATGGCCCGGCTGGAGCGGGCGACACGGGAACCACGTGACCCGTGACCACACCTTTATAACACGTGGGCGGGCCAGGGGTTGCGTGTGGCCTTTGATGAGGACAGTCGAGTGCTGTCCGGGAGTCTTGAGCGGCCTTGGTCCTGGGGAACCGGACCGAACACCAAAAAGCAAAGCGCAAAGCCTCCCGGCGAGGGCTGTCCTCGCGGCCTGTCTCCTGGACTGCTGCTCGGCGCGAGGAGGCAGCAGCCGAGACGCCGCCCGCTGGGGATCCGATAGCGCCCGCGCCAGGTAGCCGCGCCCCCGCGGACGGCCACGCCACGGCCGCAGCCCCGCCCCGCACGGACGCCCACGCCCACGCCCGCGGCCCGCGCCTCGGACGCCCTCTGCTGGGCGCAGCGAGAGCGCGAACGTGGGGACGCGGCGCGGGGGAAGCGGTGGGAGTGCGTGCTCAGCTTGGAGGGAAGGGCCTCGTGGGCATCCGAGGCGTGACCCGGCGGCCCCCCGGCTCCGCGAGGGGGGCGGACATTTATCCCCGTGGACTGCGCGCAGGGCAGCTATGAGGACGGCCCGGCACGCCGGCCGCGCCATCAGGAGATGGGGTGCTGGTGGGAGCGGGAAGGGCAGGCCAGTGGGTGCGGGGCGGGCGAGGGCGCGGGGATAGGGGCTGCCTCCGCACTGCACTGCGAACTGGGAGGCTCAAAACAGCAAGTATTTATTCCTTCCTCCTCCTGGAGTAGGGAGGTCCAAAATCAAGGTCCGCAAGGTCGTGCTGTCTCGAAGGCCCTAGGGCAGCGCGAGGGCGGGGCCTCCGTGGGTTTGCGCGGCTGCCGCAGGCCCGGCGTCTCTGCCTCGGTGGTCCCATGGCAGAGTAGAGCCCACTCTGATAAAATATAACTTCATTTTAACTTGATTACGTCCACAAAGAACCTATTTCCAAAGAAGATCACAGTCACAAGTACCAGGGGTTAGGACTTTAACATATGTTTTGTGGGGACACGGTTCAACCTGCATCAGGCCTGTTCTGGTTGTCATGAAAAGTCCGGAGAGGACTCGGGGCTTCACTCTAGAGGCGGAGAGAAGGTTGAGGGGTCTTAACCATCTGCTCTAACCTGAGCGGTCCTTAGCAGGCAGGAGCCTGGAGAGCAGATTCACAAAAAGAGGCTTCTGGAGCATTTCTGCCTCCGAGGGAGGGAGGGGACTTGGGGACTGCTTGGGATTTTAGATCAACTCATGTACTGTAGGCAACGATTTTTTAATTCTCAAACAAACAAGCAAGAGCCCTCCGTCACTTTCTCTAGTTAGAAGAGTAAGCCGCGCTCACTGGGAAAAAATAAGATAGGGCAGAAGTATAAAGAGGGGTTTAATAAAAAGCGCTCGAAATCCCAGCACCCAGTGACAACTGCATGTGAAAAGATGCATCTGTAGACATACATGATTTGGATGACACTGTTCACGTTGAAAATAATGCTACACAGCCATCTTTCTGGAGCTATGACTTTTATCACTTTATAAATCGAGTTTCATAAACTCATTAAGAGGGCTATTCCTCCGTCAAAATGTGACCTGACATTTTAGGACCTGGTGCCTCTGCAGGTGGCAGGTGCTTTGCTTGTGTGGTTGAGAAGACCTGGAAAATCTGCACACCCACTCCCCACCCCATCGCCGTGCGCAGGGTCCCTCGGAACCAGGAGCAGTGTCTCTCTGAGGAGACACAGCCACGGCAAATAACCAGGGTCATTGCTAGGAGAACGAAGCATAATGTGTCCAGAAAGGAGAGGAACAGGGAAAGAGGCCTGGGTCTGGCAGGCCAGGGGCAGGACCCAGCTGTGTGGAGAGGCAGCTGAGGCACAAGGTCGGAGCCAAATTCATGAACGCCCCGCAGCACCTTCTGGGGGTCCAGGGGCTGCCTTGGGTGCTTAGTGGGGGAGGTGTGTGTGTGTGTGTGTGTGTGTGTGTGTTTGTTTCCTGCTTCTTTTGAACAAAATAGAGTTCTCTACCACAACTGCTAAATACCGATAGCATTAGATGGTGCAGTATCTAATCTCACAGAATAAGATTTCAAAAAACAAAGGCCTGAAACAAAGGTGTCTGTTGGACTCTCCCTCACCTGTGCCTTTTTTACAGCCTTAGGTAAGAAAGTTCCTTTGTTTTGACCCTGGGAAGCTCAGCGGTCTCTGCTCATTCTGAACCAGAACTCCCTTCAGAGCTAACAGATGGCAGGGGGCCCAAATTGACCTCTCCTGCTGCCCCAGCCAGGCAGGATGTCCGTCCTTCCTCTGGTCCCTCTCATGGCAGAAAAAAAAGAATGACATCCACGTCTCTGCACTAACACACAAATTCCCCTAGACTGTTTTTCTCCAACCAGAAGTGATGCTACGTTTCCCAGCCTCCTGCTCCAGCGATTCCCAGCTCACTAAGAATAATCTCGAAATTTTAAACAATGCTTGTTTAAGACAAAAGAGTGTTGCGAACAGCCACTGCATGAGGTAAGTGTTTACAAACTGCTTGCCCTTTAAAGTTTTCAGTTGTGGGCTCAGGATTACAGCAACGCAGGGTCATTTACAGAAACAAAAACTGAAAAACATGTTGGTGCACAAGATGTTTTGTGTTGAATTTATCACAAATGCCAAGTCAGGATTTCAGATACCTCCTGAAATAAGAAAGCTACAGTGGGAAGATTTCAGCAGTATTTATTTTTATTTATGATTTATACCCTGTCAGCTTCTAAAAAGGATTAGAGGCAGCATCCAATAAAAGACATGTGCACAATAAGGTTGCTAAAATGGGAATAGAAAATTGAAAACTCATACAGAAGAAGAAGGGAGCAGAGAAAGTGATAAAATTTCTATGACTCAAGATTAAATTTAGTTCCGAGCTTTCTGGTAGCTAAAGCAAAGATGGAAACGTGCAGACCGGCATACGTTTCGTTGTCTGAGTTAAGAAAGTCATGAGCAGTGTATTCGTTCTCCAGGGGATATCAACAGGCCCCCGGCACTGTGTTCATTTGGTGACTCCTACCAGGGCCTCCGAGGAAGGTGAGGAGAGAGTCCAGCTCTCCTCCGCTGTGGCAAGCCTGGGCTTTGCTGTGGGACCTCCGCCCCAACCCAGGCGAGAGGCCAGGGGCAGCTGGAGGAGATCAGGGGGCACTCGGACTCCAGGCTGGGTGTCCACACGCTTGGCGTGTGCAAAGACCGCCTTGCAGTGCAGCGTGGAGCGGGGCAGAGGCAGGAGCAAGGCCGAGCCCTGGGCCAGGGTCTAGCCCTCCCTGCCATCGCCTGGCCCCTGAGAAGACTGGGAAGTCTGGGTCTGAACCTGGCCTTCCAGACTGCCGTGACGCTGTATTTGTCAAGGAAGGAGATTAAGCATATTTTACCCCCCCAGCTTGTTAGCTTGGTTTACAGCTGTTGTGTGCACGTTTTATGTAGCCATTTGGTCGGTGGGCTTGGCCTGGGCCCAGCAGCTGCATGCATTTCAGGCTGGAATGTCTGTCCCTTCTAGTCTGCTGCTTGGCAGACCGGGTGTGGGGCTTTGTAGGTCAGACATGAGTTGGAATCCAAGCTGTGACATTTATTAGGTATGTGACCTTGGGCAAGTATTTCACCTGGTTGGGATTCCAGCCATGCAACCTTGAGAAAAGTCCCTTAACCTCGCCAGGCCTCTGTTTTCTCCTCTGTACAATGAGACGAATACTAGCATCCATGGGGCAGTGTCAGCATTAAATGAGTTAATATAGGTGAAGTCTTTAGAATAGTTCCTGACATGTAATAAATGCAATAAAAGTCCTATTATTATTATTATTAGGATCGGTGACTATTCCTCCCTAAATGGGTCTCATCTAATTCTCCCTCCCAGCAGGACCCCAGAGTACAGGCTGAGACCCTCCCTGTGATCAGCGACCAGAAGTCACTCAGGGACCTCAAGGTGCTGTGGGAACTGGTCCCCCTTCCCTGGAACCTGAGCTGATTCCTAACTTCTCCAATGCTGTGACAGGAAGTGTGTGGCCTGACTCACACCCTCACAGGGCGGGCGAGGTGCCACACCCACAGCTACCCTCCCGCTCAAATCTGCATCTGCCCCGAGAGTGACAATGCAGGGCACTGCTCAGTGCAGCTCTGCCATCTGCTATCATTTTCTTTCTTTTCAGGCAAGAAAAGTAAAGTTAGCGCCAATGTGATCTATTACAGTGCAGCACACAACACACCCCCTTCCTGTTCCCAGCCATTCAGGAAACTGCCATTAGTGTCTCTGGTCGCCCTGGCTTGGGCTCTGCCGCCTCCTGCTGGCCATCTTGGGTGGCGCCTCACTAGTGACCACCAGAACCTCCTCTCCTGTCTCTTCTCCAGGGTCCAGCATCCTTCCTTCTTCCCCTCAGTAGACTGGGAGTGCTTAAAGGAGCGACTTTAGCCATTGCCACCTAGCACCAACCAGGCACTTAATAATAGTGGTTTAAATGAATGACTGAATGATCAAAAGAAAATAGCTATTTCATATGTCACAAGCTCAGAAAACTTTATGAACTTTATATTCCCAATGCTTATTGTACGGGTGAAAAGCTCACCAGGTGTTCTCACCACAGGTGTAGAAAGATTTCTCACACAAAGATTAGGATATATAAAGATAAAAAGTTTATTTATTTTTCCAGAGAGAGAGAGAGGAGGCAGTGGCCACAGCACACAGGAAGGAAGCAGGTGCCGGGCAGTTGAGGAAAAGCTGTTGGGAGTTTTTAAAGGGTAAACATGGCTTTTTCCGTCTGCTTCAGCAGACTGATGACAAAAGCAGCTGCGAAGCTGTTTCAGGTGCTCTTTATTTGTTCTCTTTTCTCTGTGAGGCCGGTTCGTCTGAGGCCTTGACAATGTGTTTCTGGCAGGAACTGAGGCCGAGGGCTGGAGTGGGAGATCGTACCCCTACTGTCTGCTTAGGGCTCCTCAAGGCCGAGCAAATGAAACTCTTAGTGACAACAAGTTAGGCCACAGGTGTTTTAATTAAAACAAAACAAAGGGGGTAGTTGTGTTGTGAGTTCTCTCTTCCGAGGGGCAAATTATGTGCTGTGAGTTTATTTCTCTTACTTTCCATTAGATAGTTTATTTTCCTCTGTTAGACAGGTTATTAGTAAGGCCACTTTCCACATACAGGCAAGAACCAAACTTCTTAGTCTGCTAGTCAAGGCCTTTTATAAACTGCTCCTAACCCACCTTTCTGATGCATTTCCCCCTCTCCACCCGCCCTGTCCCACCACCGTGGCTAGCCTGGTCTCAGGTTCACTGTGCCTCCAACAAGCCTGGCTCCTCGCACCAGCTTCTCCTGCCCCTCTCTGCCTCATGCCATCTCGCCCATCTCCAAATGCCCCTTCCTCTCCAGCCTCTTCCGGGTCATTTTCTCACTCTCATCTGTACTGTGCCCTCCCCTGCTGGGGTCATCAACCACCTGAAGTCCTGGTTAGCTAACATTTAGTCTGACCTGGTCTGCCTCTCCAGTTACGTTGTAAACAATCATGGACCGAGCCCCAGGGGACGCTCAGTAAGTACCACTGCGCATCTCTGTATGCCCCCTGAATTGGCCTGGGGTTGCGTGTTGTGACCCTTTGCTTCTGCCCCGCTCCCGGGTAATCCACAAGGGCAGGGAGTGGATGAGCGCTCACTCGGCACCGGCTGCCTGGGTGGAAGCAAGGCTTCTGCCGAGCTGCCGGGGAGAGCGAGTCTGACAGCAGGGGGGAGGCAGCCTTGGAGGGTGACCCATGTACTTTCCAGCCCAGTGAGTGCAGTCGCTGCAGACGTGTGAGAATCAGGAGTGGCGTTACTGCAGCTATTCACAGAAGCCCGGCAAGGATTTATGTGGTACAAGTGAACTGTTAGCAAAGATGCATTCCTGTGACATATTTTCTTGTAAGCGCTGTCATCAGACCCACAGAGTGGGGCAGTGGTTCTCATACTGCAGTCCTTGAACGAGGAGCATCAGAATCCCCAGGGGAATTTGTGGGAAATGCAAATTCCTGGGCCCTACCCCAGACTGACTGATCAGGAAGCTCTGGGGTGGGGCCAGGAATCTATGTTTTAACTAGCTCCCCGCTGATTCTGATCCGGGCTAAGGATTGGGAACTGGGAGTCTAGGCGGGCAATGGAGGTGTTGTGTGAACTCATGGGACCTGTTCACCCCAGCACAGGCGCATCTGAGCCGTCCCCTGTTCCCCCTGGGATGCCCAGTGGTCCCTGAGAGCTCAATGTGTCCTGGGTGGGGGTGGGAACTTACCCACGATGCCCAGCTCACCAGCAGGTGCAACCTCTGAAGCCCAGGCCCGAGGGGGCTCCCACCTGCTGGGTGACGCAGGAAGAGTGGGCAAGGTGTGGAGGCCCAGGCGTCGGGAGGACCCTGCCCTGCGTGGGAGGGTGCACGTGGCATTCACTCAGCGCTAACTGACTGGCATCAAAGCCGGGCCGCCGGCAATCCCGGCTGGTGGTCTTATGAGCGGGTGCTGCGTTAAGCACTACGTACCTTGTCTCATTTAACCCTCCCACAACCTGGTGACTTGGGAATTCCTGTGCTCGTTCTAGAGATGAGGACGGTTGGCCTGCATGAGGTCATTTTCCCAAACGCCCTGGCTGTAAGTGGTACGCCTTTGGGTGGCGGGGGCCCTGGCTGGGGGCTTAGGTTGGGAATCAGTCAGGGTTCTCTAGAGAGACAGAATCAATAGTATATCCACGTAGATATGTGAGAGGGGATTTATTAGGCGAATTGGCTCGCAGTTATGGATGCTGAGAAGTCCCCCACGTAGATATGTGAGAGGGGATTTATTTTAGGCGAATTGGCTCGCAGTTACGGAAGCTGAGAAGTCCCATGACAGGCCGTCTGCAAGCTGGAGACCCTGGACGCCGTAAGGTGGCGTGCGGACCAAGCCTTAAGGCCTGAGGACCCAGGGAAGTGCTGGTGTAAGTCCTGGCGTCCAAAGGCTGGAGAGCCTGCAATTCTGACGTCCAAGGGCAGGAGAAGAAGAGTCCAAGCTCCAAGAAAGAGAAGGAGCAATTCGCCTTTCCTGTGTTTTTGTTCTCTCCGGGCCGCAGCAGATCGGATGGCGGCTGTTCCCCCACTCGGTCCACTCAGACTCACGCCAGCCTCCTCTGGAAACACCCTCACAGACACAGCCCCAAATACGGCTGAGCAGTGCTCTAGGTGCTCCTGAATCCAGTCGAGCTGACACCCAGCCTCGACCCTCACAGCTGGGGGGCTGCAGGAGGCCTGGCTGGTGCGGCCGCTGGGGGGAGCAGGAGGTGAAGGGACTCAGCTCCTCCCGCACCCACCAGCGCCCTGCAAACCTCCTTCAGGGCACACTGCCTGATGACACGGTGCTGCCCGATCGTGAAGAATTTTTCAAAGGTTTATAACGGCATGTTTGTCCTAAAGGAGTGTTCGCCACAGAGAAAATGCCACAGTGCTGAACAGACTGTTCAAAACTGGCGTGAACATGGACGAGGTTTGGGGATGACCCCTCCAGGCCCAAGGCTGTGCCTGGCTGAGGAAGGGCCACCTGGATCCAGGAGCACAGGGCTCCGAAGAGCGGGCTGTCTGTTGGGAACAAACCAACCGCTTCTCTGGAAGGAGCGGTGTGGCTGGCAGGTTGTTGGCACAGCAGAAGAAGAGGTAACAACACTTAACTGGACATGTGGCATTGCAAAATCGCCGATCAGCATGCCCTTGCTCTGAAAGGCGGGGAGGCCGAGGCTGATTTAACCTGCCAAGATGCTGTTCTTTTGCCTCTGAATCTCCTCTTGGTTGAGCAGGGCTGGGCCTGGGGTAGGACCCTTCTAAAGGCCCCTGGAGAATACGTGAAGGTTCTGGAAACGGATGCAGGACACCTGGAGAAACACGAGAAGTCATCAGAAACCCAAGGGCTGCAAGCCCCTGCCTTGACCTCCTTCCTCAGGCTGTAGTAAATGGACCACGAACTTTCCTTTTCTTATGCATAGGATCAAATTCGCGTCTTGCTTTGCCCTGGATTCTGTGCAGGAGAAGGAGGAACTGTCGGACGGGAAGGAGGCAGAGAGAGTCCAGGGGAGGCCAAAGACTGAGGTCAAGAGGGAGCTGTGGTGTCGTCTTCTGGCAACTGAGGAACCAAAGATCAGAGGAGGGGATGGTGGCGTAGGGAACTGCTCGTCACAGTGCTGCTGCCTGGTTGGAGGGATGTGGCTGTCGCCATGTGCACGGGAAGCCACCAAACGGTTTTAGGAATGTTTTCCGGGGCAGGCGCTCAGAGCTACGTGCCTCCTGAGGACCATGATGTAGCTCCTGGGATTGCTCCCCTGTCCTTCCTGGGGACACTGCTGTCTTCAAGAAGCTTCCTCCCTTTGGCCTGCCTGTCACTGACCAGCACTGGATGTGACCACTGAACAGCACGTCACTGGGCTCCCAGCCCCAGGCCCAGGGGTGGTGTAGTTCTTGGGCCACTAAGCATGACTGTGACCGGTGATGTAGAAGTTTGGAGCCACACAGAATAAAATCATCGCACCTGGCCACGGTGGCCAGGGCCCACAAGATTCCCAGCCTGTCGTGTATTCGAGAGAGCTGTTTTTAATTTCACGACTTAACGCCCAGGCACGGAGTGTGGTGTCACACACTGATACTGGAAGGGGTGATATTAACCTGGCAGCCCGAACTTTTCTAATAACTCCTGCTGCCTCCTGGCCTCACAGCCCAGGAAAACCAGCTGCCCTGGGGTCTGTCAGGCTGGGTAATTAATGTGTGATGGCACTCAGCTCAGAATGATTTAGTGACTAGTGAAACAGCAAGGCATAATGCTGAAGCTTACATCATAGGCACAAATTGGGCAGATTAGGTGGAATCATTGGACTTTCTAGGGTGTATTAGGTTCACTGGGGAGCGGGTGGTGAGTTGGTTTCTAATTTCTTCGATGAATAACTCTGTGACCAGGAGACCCTGGCCTGAGCTGCCTGCCTAATCCTAGGTACCCTCAGTAAGACCTCCACCTGGGTTCTCTGGCTACAGAATAAAACTCTCCACCCCCAGAGATGAGGAAGGAGCCTGAGTTCAAGGTGGCACTGCTGATACTGTGAACAGGAAGAGAGTGAGGTTTTGGAAATGGAGTGAGAAGTGTCAAGATTTCTGAAGTCTTTTCCTACCTGGGAGAACGCGCCCGCATCGTGCCCCTGGCGCCTGGCCAGGGCTCTGGCTGGTCCCATGCAGCGAGACTGCTGCCTTCTTCCTGGTCAGATTCAAGGACACTCTGAGTATTGCACGGATGGAACTGCAATCCATGCATTTGTTTCTCCCTGCTGAAGTTGGTGAATGCATTAGGATTTTGCAGATGGTTGTTAATTTTTAATTTTTAAACTCTCTGGTCATAGGACTGAGAGTTAGAAACCCCTACCCTTGCAGCCTATGGCTGCAAAAGCCCAGGACCCACCTTAGAAGCTAATTTTTCATCATTTTGACGTGATTTTCATAATCTTGAGCTTTGGCCGTTGTGGTAAAGGTGGTCAGCATGGGTGAGAAGGCAAGTGTCCGTTTCACCAGGACCTGGCTGTCCCACAAAGCCGCTGGGACACTTGGATCCTCCTCTCAGGGAGGAATCCCTCCCGCCCTCTTTCCTCTCCCTTCATTTCTTCCCTCCTTGTGTTTACTAAGAGCTTTTGCTGGGCTTAGTCCTGAACCTGCAGAAACAGTCCAAGGATGAATGACCGCCCTCTTCCCTGTCAGGGATGTCGACGTTTCTCTAAGGTCTCCGCTAAGCCTGTGTTATTTATTTATCTATTTATTTGTTGAGACAGGGTCTCACTCTGCCACCCAGGCTGGAGTGTAGTCGTGTGATCATGGCTCACTGCAGCCTTGAATTCCTGGGGTCAAGCCATCCTCCTGCCTCAGCCTCCCAGAAGCTAGGGCTACAGGCACGTGCACCACACCTGGCTAACTTGTCTTAATTTTTGTAGAGACGGTGCCTTGCTATGCTGACCAGGCTGGTCTCAGACTCCTGCCTCAGCGATCCTCCCACCTCACCTCCGAAAGAGCTGGGGATCCAGGCATGAGCCACTGCGCCTCGACTAACCCTGTGTCTTTTAACCTCACCCTTCACTCCCCGCTCTTTCAGTAATATTTGGCACATTGAGAAGCTAAAGCTAACGTTCTGTGGAGAATACGGATTACACCCCAACTCAGACACCTGAAATTTTGACAACTCCCTGGGGAACATCTTTGCATGTGAAGGTATTTAGAAAGGCATGAAACTGGAACGCAAGTTGACTCGCTGAACAGAGCCACATCTTGGCAGGTTGAAGAGCTGTTTTACCTCGAGCTCTGGAGAAGCCTGAGCGCGGCACACCTGCGTGCACGCGCCACTGCGGGTGGAGCCTCCCTCATCACTTACTGCACGGGAGAGTCTCCCTCCGGAACGGAGTCGAGAGACCTGATCATGTGCTGCTTCCACAGGTATTCTACTACAGTCGTTTTCATAAACATCTTTGAAAGGAGAACCAGAGCCGGCCCAGGAGCAAGCTGAGAGCAAAGGTTTTCCTCAGTCATTCTTATCTTTTGACAAGAGGTCTTATTTTAGTTTTCAGGAGATTTACTATACTAGAATTTTCTTAGCTTTGTAACCTCTATCCTGACGGCAGGAAGGATCTCCGAGCAGCTGTGGCCACCACGGACTGCAGGGGGAAGGACGGCTGCAGGAAAGGTGGCGGCTGTAGGGCCAGTGCCCCTGCCGGTGACCCTGCCCCAGTCCCCACGGGGTCTGCCGTGTGGGTCAGAAACGGGGATTCAGCCCTGCAAGAAGGGTGGATGGAGAAGACAGCCCGCAGCAGTAAAATACAAACAAACGCACTCCTGTCGCCCAGCCTGGCAGAGCAAAGGGGCAAACTGTGGGGTTTGGCACAACACTGGAAGGACTGTCAAATTCAGGCTTTCTTTTGTAAACTCAGTTTGTCAATTTGTTGTTTTAAGGCAGTGCATGCTTGCTGGAGAGCCGGAGACTGGGGCCTACGAGTTCCGGACGTCACCGGGCTGTGTTCTATGGAGTGTCACTTGTCAGGCTGCAAACCTGGGAACCCCACCCAGCCTTGGCTGTCAGCGGCAATGCGAAAATGAATTTTTGGAGCGTTTTCAGATGAGCAGGTAAGAGGTGTGAAGATGCCAAGCTTTCTCCGTTTGCCTGATTTAGTTTCTTAGACGAGTCCATTAAGAATGGCCTTATGTCTTTATGTGCATTTATACACTCCTGACCTATTTTTTAACTATTGTTTTTTTAAATAAGTAATCATGCCTCATCAAATGGTACTGAGGCAAAGGGCCTGATGCAGCTTATGTAAGAAATATAAATTAAGGTCCTAAATCACTTCGCTAATACTTGGGCTGGAAAGTTGAAACTATATGTGCTTATCAGTAACTGAGATTCTAATTTTCTTCTAAAATGAGTTATCTGCCATCAGGAAAATCTCATTTTTACAGATTCATGTCAAGCGAGACGCTTGTCTTTCTCTTCTGTGCTCACAAAATCGCAGCCTTGGACAAATATTCCTGACTACACCAACTGAGACCCATTCAGTGACTCTTGGAAGAAAGGAAAAACACCTCCCTTGAACATGATAAAATACCATCAAAATATGTATTTTACTAATTTTCATGGAAAATTTAACCATTTGATGAAATGCCTTTATATTTTACATAGCTGATTTTCACTTGTACTTAACTGTTTGTATTAAATACAATACATGAAAATGAGGTGAAAATATACAACATTCTCCCTGAACCAAACCTGGGAGAGATTAAATTTTGCCCCAAGTGAAATAGCTAAATTCAATGGATTTTAATTACTTTTGTCCCCATGGGTTCCCCCTGTTCATTTCTCCTATTTTCCCCTTAGGTTGCAATGATTAATTTGCAAGTTTAGTCCCACACTATCCATGAAACTAAACAAAATGTATAACAGGCAAGATGATTAAGTGCCACCTTTTGACTAAACAGGCTAAGAAGTGTTTTTTTCAGCGCTGGCCTTTGTGAGCGCATTGGAACGAGGATGGTGGTCGTGGATCCCCACGGCCCCCTCTGGGCTCTGCTGGGCCTTGGCAGCTGCCCACTGTCCGTCTCACTGGACCCATCCATGCTCCTTCTAGGAATGGGCCACTAGGCATCTCGTGGGGCAGTTCCCATCCCCTACTTTCCATTCTCAGGTTGTTCTGAAACCACATTTTCTTGACTGACAATGAGAGCAGCCCATGAATTCCTTTGTATAGGGCAGCAATAACTTACCAGGATGCATAGTTTTTCCTGAATGAATCCTGAGGTCTTGGAAGCCGCTTCCTCTGCCCACTATGCTTTCTCTGTATTGCTTTCTCTAAGGGCTCTTTTGGGCACTGAGATTCTAAACGTAAAGCTTAACGCTCACCCAGTGGAAGCAACATCCTTACCAAAAGCCTCCTTAATGTTGGCTTAGACAGGAAATGGAAATGGCTGGTGTTATCCATCCTTTAAAGCATTTCTAGTGCTCAGCCGCCATGAAATGGATTGCTTATGGGGAGATAATGTCTGTTCTATTCCTTTTTAAGTCTGTGAAAAATGTCATCCTGGTTAATAGGGTGATTAAAACTCTTTATGCTCCAGGAGATAAATGTGATTATGTTTGTCATACTCTACCCCAGATAAAGACAGCAAAGAAGGCAAACTTGAAATTCCACAACGTTTCCTCTCTTCCATATCCAGGGACATTCAGAACTCAAGACACAGATGGTACCTCACATAAAGAATAACATTATGTGTTAAACATTTTTCCTTTCCATTAACCAATTTAACAATATGCCTCTGGTATAAAAGGAATAGACAAATGACTAAATCTTCTGATATCTGAATTCTGACTATAGAAAACGCCATTGAGTCATACTGCTTTTCTTTTAAAATTCTCATTGTTGTTACTTCATTTTTGCTTTTAAAATGCAATCGGAGCCTATGCCCAGTGCCTGTGCTAGGGATTCTGTCCCTGTCAACCTCCCCTCAGCAAGGGATTCACGGTCATTCTTAGGAAGTCCGCCTGCCATCAGTCAAGGACAACAGGAGTGTCGTATAAGGAAGGGGTTTTGTAGGCATGTAGACATGCCACCCAATTAGGTATTCAGATGCTCACTCCTTCAGCAACGTTCATGCAGGCCTCCGCCATGCAAGCCCTGTGGGAACGCAGTGCACCCCCACCCAGCAGGCCTGCAGCAGGAGCTGACACCCGTGTACAAGGCCCTGAGAGGAAGTTGCTACGCTCAAGGAGTTTACAAGGCAGGAACCCATTAAACAGAATCACAGTGAGTAACGATTTCTCCTTTTATCACTCCAGACAAGCTAGAAATTCTCATCTTCTCCTACCCAGTAGAGGTCTTTTAAAAATCATCAGGCATTCTCCATCTAAGAAAAATAAAAATCCAGATTCTAGCTGTAAACAGCTGACATTTTTTTCCATGTCAGACAAGATTTGCTGACGTCATAACAGGGCTTGAGGCACATTTCACATGAGTGTGAGAACCCAATCGTCAAGCTTATGAAGCACAAAAGGGTCAGCTGGTGCCCATTTGCATTATGGGGAACGTAGACTAAGACTAATAATGTGGACAAAAACCAGTTCGGTTTGACTCTTGCCTTTCCTTCATTTTTTTCAAAATCTTTTCTTTTTTCTTTTGAAACAGGGTCTTGCTCTGTCACCCAGGCTAGAGTGCAGTGGTGTCATCACAGCTCACTGCAACTTCAAAGTCTTGGGCTCAAGTGATCCTCCTGCCCCAGCCTCCCAAGTAGCTGGGACTACAGGTGCGCAACACCACGCCTGGCTAATTTTTCTATCTTTGTAGAGACTGGGTTTTGCTCTTGCTCAGGCTGGTCTCAAACTCCTGGCCTCAAGCGATCCTCCTGCCTTGGTCTCCCAAAGTGCTAGGGTTATAGGCATGAGCCACTGTACTTGGCCATCAAAATCTTTTCTTAGAGGAGATTTAGTTAGAAATGAAAGACTGGTGAGAAGGTTTTTTCTACTCCACATATACTGATAAGTTTCACAATCCTTTCATTTTATTCTTGGATTTTTAACAGGTTACACATGAATCCCAGATACCTATTACACCTGTTTAATTAACAATATGGCAATTTTAACAGGGTAACATGGTCTAAAGAAAAATGTTACATTATGTACTTGACATTTCATTTAAAAATTTCCCTTAGAATAAAAGGTTTCATTATAACAGAGAAATTTCAGATGTACTTTATTAAACTTGATTGCTAATTAGAGTCTTTATAAGAAAACTGCATAACTGATATTCAGCTACAGGTTATTTTTCTGGACATATTGACACATTAAAGTACTTCTCTTCTTTAAAAAATTTTAATCTCCAGTAAAAGTAACTGCACGTAGACATTATTCCCCACATGTTTTCTGTAAGAGATCATGGAGGACAGGAGAGTTGGGTGAGTATGTAAGAATTTATCATATCTGCTTCATTAGAGAGCTGGGACCAAATACTTGCTATTGAGACTCAGTACTTGGGTGAATATAGGTGAACTGGACTGTTATTACTTTGACAACTGAGACAAAATTACAAGTTGTCAGTCAGTGCTCAGGGATCCAGACCAACTTCTCAAGAAAGTATATTTTATGCCTTTGATAGCATCCTTATTATTATTTTAGTCTAACTATACCTTTTTATATTATCATAATCCATTGATGGCTTTTTGTCCTAAGAATTTATAGGGCCTCCAAATGAGGCCATCAGGTAGATAACTAGCATGTGTGCACTAGCTGGGACCCCAAGACTGCACCCAGGAAGACAGAGCTACATCCATTTCGTACCCTGCAAGACTTAACTGTTAACTCACTTTGGAGTCTGGGTACCAGGAACAAGCCTTCCAAAGTCTGACAGTCATACACTGACAAGAAAGGCTCCTGAAACTCATTTAATTAGACACATTGCTATTAGGGAATCTGTTTATAAAGACTTTCTATCATACTTTTATTATAAACTTTTTTTAAAAGTACAAAACTTGGATTTCAATCGAAATTTGGTTCAGCTGTCATGAACAGAAGCATCTCCTCTGGGATCTTCTCCACATAAGGAAGTTATCCCTGTAATTACTATTATTAAATAGTCTTCTAAATGCTGGGAGAACTTTATCCTCACCCAGCACACACACACATTCCTCTGATGAGGAGGTCAGACACTGTGCGTCCCGTGGGTTCAGTCAAGAATCTGCCCCTGTTCCTGAGGAGAAATCAGTCCCAGTGCCTCTGCTGCCGTGGTCTCCAGCACTGCCCTTTTTGTAACAGTTGTTCTGGAATTCATCCACGCTCATCTCATTTGGATTTCAATGCTTCTTCCCGCTCAACAGCTGATTTGGAGTTCTTGGGAATCGTTGGAAATATGGATTGCATTTTACTTCGAAAGTCTTTCATCTAGAAGAAGAAAATAATCAGTCATCAAATGTTAAAAGAAGGAGAAAACAGCCAGAGCTATTAGAGATGGCACCTTTCCTGACTGGATAATACTCCACTGCTCACAAGTACAGAGCAAAGGAATAGCAAGAAAAGATAAGGACTATATTCTTTTAAATAGTTACCTTGGAGGAAAATGAACTACACCTATTTTCTTCTTCTAAGTATAAATTTATTATCTAAATAACGTAAAACTTTACTCTTGATCTGGAAGGCAACATGCCCTAAATTGTCAGCCCTCCATATTTATTCCCTACCAGAGGACGAGACTGCATCCTTGGCTTTTATGTATATGCAGATGAGGATGGGATTTCTGCCTATGAATACACTTAGGTCATTCAAAGTTAAAATTTTAGAGCCACAGAGAAAAGGTAGAGAGAAGATACTTAGTAGGAGTTTAATAAAGAATAAATCAAGGAATGGCAGATAAACTAGAATGTTCTTATGTACCAGACAATGTTAAAAAAAAAAAACTATGTGGGGGTTTTACCAGCAGAAGTTGACTTGGAATTGAGAGTCAGAGCAGGTGGATGGGAGATCCTACCATGCGGTGTCAACACAGTATCACAGTTCACCTGGAGCTCCTGGCTCCCCTAAGTTGTGCAGCCCCGTAAGGGAGGGGAATCCTAATTTAAGGGAGTTGGATGATCTTTACATTAGACAGTACTGGTAACGACACTCCTGGATCCATCGTTTTTCATCCGCATGGTCCTGCTCTGCAGATACCATTTCGCAGCACTACAGCACCGCATCACAGGGTTGCCCCCTCATCCGTGTGCCAGCCACGCTTCTCTGAGGATGGAAGTCTCCTTGGTCAGGTTCGTGAAGCACCCGGGACTCATCGGCAACAAGCAAGTCATTTCTTAGAGTGGTTATTTTGAGAGTCAGCTATTTTTTTTATGTTGATGCTTATTTATTTAAATTTGAGGCTGAATCTTTACCTTGTTTCAGGTTATGTTCCCAATTTAATTCATTTCAGAGAATCCTTATAGCATCAATTCTAATAAATAGGCAAGTATCAGAATTAAAAGTTCTAAGTTTTGAAATGTTTTTGTCATTGACCAGCTCATTTAGCTTCTATTTCATCACTTGCCAGTGCAAGACTGTTGCTGGCCTCAGTGCTGGGGGTTAGAATGATGAAAGCTTTATAGGATCTACTTGTGAAAAAGCTTTTAAGTATGTCAATGATTACAGTGTCAGTGTTCATTTTCAAGAATCTGGTAATTCAGCTTCTTCATAAAATATAACAGAATAAGACCATATAATACGGATACCAGGAGATTAAAAAGTATAGTTAGATTGTAAAAATGTTACTTGAACAGGAATAATAATATCTGCCATTTGGGATCACTTATGTGCCCAGCACTGGACAAAGCATTTTGCTATTATTTAACCTTCAAAATTCTATATGGCAGGAGTTATGACCACCACTTTACGTGTGAGAAACCAGAGGTCAGAGAGGTTAACTTGTCCGTGGGGACATGGCTTGTAAGCACAACTGTCTGACTGATGCCCAGCACTCTTTCTCCACAGACACTCTGGTTCTGTGACCTGGAAAAACTAAGTACCTCTGTCACTTCTACCCATGTACCAGCTTTCACTAAAAATGACTTAAAAAAATACTGTACCTTTTGTAGTGGTGACCATTTTGAATGCTGTGATAGATATATGTTCACCAACAGCCAATACTCATCTACTTCTGGATATAGGGGGATATACTTCCCTACTTCCTTGAAGTTAGGAAACCAGGTGACTAGTTCTGGCTAATGAAATGTGAGCAAAAGAAACCTGTGTCACTTCCAGGCTGAACGCTTAATTGCAGGGGTTCATCTCCCTAGGCCTCTCTTCCTTTTCCATAGCAATCATGGAACTCTGTGTTTGCTATGGTGCTACCTCAAGATCAAAGCAACCTGAGGTGCTGAGACAGCTCGTGGAGGGTTGCTTTCCTAGAGAGTTGCTTAAATCCACAGAGGGTTTTACACAAGTGAGGAATAAACCTTTGTTATTTTAAATCATAGATTTGGAGATTGTTTTTTATCGCAGCATAACCCAGCCTATCCTAGCTGATGGAAGTGGTGAAGAGAAATAAAATAGACTTGAGGCATTGCTCTGATGCCCTATAATAAGTACATTAAATTTGGCTGAAACACAGTTGAATAAAAACTCAAGGGCCCAATAAGAGGGAGAAGGAACTCCATGTAGTTGAGCTCTAAAAGCCCTTACAACCACTTGGAACAACTGAATCCCCACCCTTCCCACTTTCAGGGAGCTCAGCACATCAATTAGTCTCATTATATGACACTGTGGGAAATGAGAACATTGCTAGATGTTTTCAATAAAATAGTATGTGAGCTCTAATCAGCATGGTAAAGGGTCATTTTTTGGGGAAGATCACTGTCCTATGTCTATTTGATAAAATCCAACTAAGCAGGACTGGCTTGGTTTAGAGAACAGATGCTGACCTCTTTCACCTTTGACTAGGCCTGTTGATAGCCACATGGATCCTGAGACGAAACGTGTTTGAGCATATCGTATTATTCATTTAAATACTCGATTGCATTAGGAAAGCTGATGTGAATTTTTAAATCTCAGCTTCTCATTTTTTAAGTTACCAGTACTATCATTTAAGGTTAGACAAGCATCTTTACTTTCTCCTAAACCCTCACTGTATCACATGCATAGAGTCCAGAATCTGCACTGAAGTCAACTGACTTAGGAATAAAAAGCAACTGTGTAACTTTCTGAGGAATACAATCCCTGAAGTACTCATTAAAATGGCCAATTTTTATGACAGTGATTAATAATAAGGCACAATTCAAAAGCAGAAGTTTTTGGTTAGTATGAAATAAACTGTGCAACAGGGATGATCCGAGGGCCTTAGAGCCAAGGGCCCACTCGGCTGCTAAAACCCAGCCCAGGAAGAACAATTTATAACGTGCTTCCTAATTTAATGTAGCAACAGGTCAAGTTCTCAGAGGCAGTTCTAAAATGATCTTCACTCAATCAGGCTTTATTTTTATAACAGAAACTGCAAAATTTAGGGATGTTTCCTTTCCATGCCAAATAAATGACAGTAACTATAGAACCTGTTAGGACTTTTTGTAAAAGTTTTCTACTTTACTGCATTAAACATGTTTATAACAGCTACAATCTGATCACTATTTTCATATCTTAACCTAATGATCCTGTTTTGCTGGTATACATGCACTCGTGCATGCATGAACACATACATGACCTACATGCAGCTACAACCCCCATTTCATAATGTTTTTTTAATGGGCTAGCTTGTCCCCAGCCCCTGGCTGACGGACTGGTACTGGTCTGTGGCCTCTTAGGGACTGGGCCACTGACCTCTGCTGCCCCCCCTGCTATCTGCCCCCCCCCGCCATGGAAAAATTATCTCCCATGAAACTTGGGGGGGGCATGCACACAGGAGGTGAGCAGTAGGAGAACGAAGCTTCATAGCTTTATCTGTATTTACAGCCACTCCCCATTGCTCGCATCACCCTCTGAGCTCTGCCTCTCCAATCTGTTGAGAAATTGTCTTCCATGAAACCGGGTCCCTGGTACTAAAAAGGTTTGGGGACTGCTGGTCTAGCTGACAGGCTGTCCCAAGGTAATGAAGGCAGCCTCGCGATGGATCCATTACAAAAAGCACTTCTGTGTGTACAGACTTTTATTTTTACACTGTAGAGAAGATTACAACTTTTTTTAGAATATATAAATGAACTTAGGTATAAGCCAGCCAGAGTGAAACAATTAGCATGTATCTAATGAAAAGAATCAGAATTTCTAGAACATAAGAAACACCTACATCCTGCTTTTTTTTTTGGTGGTGGGGGGGGACCAAAAGGCAACTACATATACATACAAGGCAAGTACTGGCACATCAGAGGCACCATAAACAGCTTCTTTCATATAATTACTTGGGAACTGTAAAAAGGTAAGTATCATCCAGCATCTGAATGCTAAATAAACAGGGAAGTCACTCTACCCACTTTGCCGTTTCCATCTTTTAGGAATTTAAGTTTATTCAAAGGTTTGACATATACAATCCTATATCTACTATCTCTTCAATAATTTCAGAATGATAGTTTAAAGTTTGAGCTCCTTCTGAATTTCCCAAAGTGTTTTTGCGCTCTTCTTTAGACGGGCCTCCTCTTCAGGGGTCAGCTTTATTTTTATAAGGTCTGTAATACCATTTGCTCCCAAGATACAAGGAACACTGAGGAATACTTCTTCATCTATTCCATAGAGGCCCTTAATTATGGTAGAAACTGGATGTGTTCTCCTCAGATTCTTCAAAATACTTTCTGCTAAATCAGCTACAGAAAGGCCAATGGCCCAATTAGTATAACCTTTCATTTTAATAATCTCATAGGCACTGGTAATCACTTCTTTGTGGACATTTCCCCATTGCTCAGGGTCTTTATCGGTTCCTATATCTGCATTCAGATCCTTCAAAGGGACACCAGCAATGTTAACTCCACTCCACACAGGAACACTTGAGTCTCCATGCTCTCCAAGTACCCATCCATGACAGCTTTCAGAGTGGATACCAAGCTTTTGCCCAATCAAAAAACGAAAACGAGCAGTATCCAGATTACAGCCACTTCCAATAACACGGTTTTTGGGAAAAGTACTCAACTTCCAGGCTACATAAGTTAAGATATCCACCGGATTGGAAACAACAATCATTTTGCAGAGAGGGCTGTACTGGACAACACTGGAAATCATTGCTTTGAAGATGGTCACATTTCTCTGGACTAAATTAAGGCGCGTTTCTCCCTTTTCTTGGCGTGCACCTGCTGTGATAATCACTAGGTTGGAGTTTGCAGTGATACGGTAATCTTTGCTGCAAGCAATATTTGGCATTTTCATGAAAGGGCTGCCATGTTGAAGATCCATCGTCTCACCCTTCAGTCTGCCTTCATCAAGATCTACAAGGGCAAGTTCATCACTCAAGCCTTTTAGTAAGATGCTGATAGCACAGGCCATGCCAACTGACCCAGTTCCTACAATGGAGACCTTGTTGTGGCGAACCGGCTCCTCTGAAGTGAAATTCTTCATCAGTTCATCCTTCACAGTCGCCATCTTGGCCGCGGGGGTGTAGAGCCAGGCGCCCCTGAGCGGGCCGCGGGCTGCGCCATGGAGACTCAGAGCCATCCCCCGGCACCGGAAATTTGCTCCCGCAGAGCTCACTCTCCCGCTGGCCCGCAGAAGTGCCACAGCCCAGCTCATGGCCACTCACTCGAGAGGCGGAGGAAGAGAATGGACGAAGGCTGCAGGCAAGAACGTGGAGAGGCCAAGATAGCTGGGTGACTGTTGGACGCTTCTGGTGCCCTCCACTGCGGCTGCGCAGGCCACGCCCCCCACCACCGCTACTGCGCATGCTCTCAGCACGTGCGCGGTCTGAGGGGGAAAGGCTTTCTTTCCTAGGAAGTGAATTCTGGAGTTATATTTACAAACATGGATTCTCATCAACATGTGACATGTTTAACAGGCCAGCTCTCAGACCCCTGGAATTATTCATTTTCTGTTTTTAGTGTGTGGGCCAAATGAAAATGCTTCTGTTAACTAGGGATGAAAACAAGGTTAAGACTTCTGAGCCGTACCCTGCCCGGAAGCACAGGTGCGTGTGCTTTGTCTCCCCACAGCCCGCTGCAGCGCTTCCCAGTGACGCGAGAGGTGGGATTCCACTGCCTCTATGCCAGGCCTGACCGGGACCCACAGTCAGCGCGGTCTGGCAGCAGGGGAAGGGGCCAACTGTGAGTTACTCCAATACTAAAATCTCACTGGAGGAGGAGGATGCTGAGCCTTTCTCATGCCGCAGGAAACCCTGTGATTGAGAGTCCTGATTAAAAACGACTTCCCAGGTAGAAAGACGGTGATGTACCCCCCTATTAAAAAGAAGCTATCTCTTAAATGTTTTTAAAATGGCAACTTTTAACCAGTGTACAAATCAGATTATGGACTAAAATAGGGAAATAAAATATCACCTAGTACAACGTGGCATCGGTATGCCTCACCTCCACTGCAGTTCTCTGGGCACTCTCATGAACTAAATTCTTTTCGAATTTCTGAGTAAGTGTCAACTTTACGTCTGATAAAATGTATACCCTAATAAACCCAATAAACTACAAAAGCCCCAAAACAGCACTTTCTTCCTACTTATAAACAAAATTGTAACTGTGTAATGATTCGTCAAACGCTCTCTCTTGCGTTCTAAGAGAGCAGTATGCTCTCCCCAGCGGGGCTCCCTGGTACACATAGCCCCCTCACAGTCAGCAAAAAAACCCTTCAGTTTTAGAATAATGAATCCTGACAAAATGAATAATTTATATTCAGGACTTGAAAAGCTATTCTCATTCTTTTGCCATGGAAATGTAGTCCAAGAAGAGAGGAACAGTAAGCAGAGGAGTGGGTGAGAGGTGGGGAAGTGTGGAAATTAGTGGAGTTCCTGCAGTCCTGTCTCAGTGTCACTTGCTGGCCATGTTGACTCACTTTCCATACTAGAGGGGTTAGACACTCTGTTTAGATGGTACAGAGTGACAGGCTCCATGACACACGAAATTGTAAGAGCACCAGATACATGAATGCTCTATGCACTGGTGGCCAGATTTACGGGAACCATTTGTCAAATTAAAAACTGGAATTTTAGAAGTGATCATCTTTATTTAATTGTGGCCAGCATTTTAAAGGGAACCTTTAAAAGGATCAACTTTTGACAGCTGTGTTTCTTTTATCCCAGACATAACTTCAAATGTTTTAACCTGATGTCTATTCCCACCCTCTTCCTGTGACCAGTCAAGTCATTTTCCAAAATAAGTGTTCTTGAACATGAAATTCAAGGACATAAAGACTCCTAGCTAGATGGCTTCTATCTATAATGTTTGTCCTAGAGTTTGAGCCTCTTCAGAAATGCAATCTCTGTGATAGCTGCCTCTACAGTTTTTTCCCCTTAGCCACAACTAGATCAATTTTGAGCGGAGGGGAAACTCTCCAAAACAAAAATACACCAAACAAAGCGGCTTTTCTTATTTACAAGAAGTCTCAAGATAAAAAGGAATGCATTAAGAAAGACAAAGAGATGTACATGACCTCCAGAGCGGATTTAGGTCTACTCAAAGATGTGGAAAGCCAAATATAGCTAGACAGCTCCCTAATGACTTTCTATCTTAGGTGGCTCATTATTCCTTTTGAATTGAAAACCTAACTCAAATTATCTACTCAAAATGCAGTACAGTGTTATAGCTGATGGCAGCATTACACCTTAATACTTTTGGTTACACCACTTAGGATGGAGGAAGCAGAAATGAAGACAACCAACAGGTCTCTGGACCAAGAACGGCTGCACCCAAGTCACACTATTCCTTTCACCTGGACTCTCACGCCCAGCTCCACCATCCTCCCTTTTCTATCTAGGAGTCCAGTTCTAATATTCCATCCTCTCACAAATGTTCACCAATCTCCCAAGCAGAATTGACTATTTATTTATTTATTAAGACAGAGTCTCGCTCTGTCACCTTGGACTAGGGTGCTGTGGTATCAGCCTAGCTCACAGCAACCTCAAACTCCTGGGCTCAAGCGATTCTCCTGCCTCAGCCTCCCAAGTAGCTGTGACTACAGGCGTGCACCACCACACCAGGCCAATTTTTCTATTTTTAGTAGAGACGGCGTCTGGCTCTTGCTCAGGCTGGTCTCAAACTCCTGACCTCAAGTGATCCTCCCGCTTCGGCCTCCTAGAGTGCTAGGATTACAGGCGTGAGCCACCACGCCTGGCCCAGAATTGACTTTTTAAACTCTTATGTCACCATTGTATTTGGTACCTTTCTCCATTATAGGATTTATTGCACACAATAAAATGTAAAATACTTATGAATGTGTCACTTGAAGAGGGATCACCTCTTATTTACCAGCATATCCCTGTTGTCTGAAACAGAGTTGGGCACATGAGTACGGATTCACTACATGTTTGTGGTAGAAAAGAATGAGTAGATAACTATAAACTGAGTAGGCTAGAGGAGGGCTAAAAGGTTAGAGATGAAAAGGCCAGGCTAGAGAACCCACCTGGTGCCAGAGTTCTGAAAACAGGGGTAAGTAAAATGGGTAGGTGGTGCCCGTTTGGGGCATTATGGCAAGGTTGATGCATAGATTTCAAATAAAGCCTTGGATAAGGTAAAATATTTCTTAACTATTTTCAAAGCCAATACTTATCTTTACCAAGTTAAAACATGCCAAAAAAAAAAAAAAACCTGTTGTGCTAGAAAGCCAGCAAAACAAATTTGCAATGGCAGAGAGATTATTTTTATCCTCTAAAGTTATTTAAAATTTTTTGCTCTTTGGAAAGCTTTTAGAAAATCAGCACACAAAACCTTTGCTTTGGGGAAAAAAGGAGGAAATGAAAGTAGTGTTAATTAATATTATAAGCTGATCTGAAATTCACAAGCATGCAAAGAAGAACATTATAGAAACACAATTATTTTAAAAGTCACCTTTGTGACTTGAAAATCATTA
Organism: Avahi laniger; assembly: GCA_963575035.1. Taxonomy (NCBI): domain Eukaryota; kingdom Metazoa; phylum Chordata; class Mammalia; order Primates; family Indriidae; genus Avahi; species Avahi laniger. The sequence goes on from CAUYSK010116040.1 coordinate 110,488, forward strand.
AATGGAAATTGTAGTTTTAAAACAAAATAGTGGGCTCTAATTATATTGCTCATAGATGCTAAAATCTGTATAACTTTGTAATTCTCACATGGGGGTCTTTACAGATACCAGTACATGAAAGTATTTTCCTTTGTCAGCAACACTGGGAAAGCTGGAGGGCGGACAAAAGCAGGGCCACAAAGTCTGCCTTCCAGGTAGAGCAAAGGTGGAAAGTTAATTCAAAAAAGCAACACTGGGATCAGCTTCCTATTTACAGTATTTAAATATTAGAAAATGAATTTACGTTCAAGCTCTTCTAATAAATTACCCAAATCACATTTTTCTTTAAAAGTATCATCTTATACATAATTTTTGATGCAATGTAAAAGAGCCACTTGTATTAATCACTAAAAAGGAAGAAAAAAAGGAAATTTCCAGTGTGGCACAAAACATGAAAAACAAAGAAATTAAAATTCATTAGTATGTATTTAAGTACCCTAAATCCTATCTATCTAAAAATTGAGGTTTAACTTGACAGCTATCGATTCTAGTTGCATGGGTGCTGTTTTATTCACTCCATTTATTCCCTGTGATTGGCTTAAGTAATAGAAGCCACACTGTAGTCCTCAGAAACAGCTTTGTTCATCCGAAAAAAAAAAAAATGACATGAAGAAAATGTTTGTGTATGGAAATTACTTTCAATTTGAGGTAGAAAGCTAAGGTACCTTTATAAACTCAAAACTGCCAAAACAGATGGACGCTATGTTGTAAAGCCTAAAAATCAATTTGCCCTAAGACTCTGGGCAAAGAACAGTCAGCAGTGGGGAATGGTGAGGAGAGGAAAAAATGCTCCCGGGGGTGGGAGTGGGGTAAGCAAGTACAAGGCTCAGAGGCTAGAGACTAGGAAGAGCACCAGCCACGGAATTCGCATGGCCAGAATTCCCAGTGTGACAGAAGGCTCATGAGAGACACAGCTAGACTTTCAGCTGCAGCACTACTGATGTTTTGGACCAGACAATTCTTTGTGGAAACCTGTCCTGTGTACTGTGGAATGTTTGGCAGCATCCTTGGCCTCTCCCCACTAGATGCCAGTAGCACCATCCCAGTTATGACAACCAAAAGTGTGGCCAGGCATCTTTGGGGAGGGGGAGATTTGCCTCCAGTTGAGAACCAACGAGGTAAAGAATAAGCAGAGGCCAGATCACATGGGAGGCTCGTAAACTATTCCGAGGAGCCTGGACTTTATTCTCAAAAGAGGGAGCCACCGAAATGGTAGAGGTGATGTGATCAGATTTCATTCAACAAATACTTACTGAACACCTCCTGTGGGTTAGGTACTGTGACAGGTGCGGAGGATACAACGAACAAGCTCAATGAGGTCTCCACTCTTACAGCATTTACACTCTTTGCTATCCTTTACTATAGCTTGTAAAGGTACAAACTGATAAAACAAGAAAGTGATCAATGTAATTTCAATTGAAATTATAATTATATAATTATAATAATATAATAATAATTATATAATATATAATTATATATTATACTTTATATATAATTATATATTATTTATTTAATAATTATACATTGTATTTAGATATTATATTTATATGTTA
>CAUYSK010116043.1:0-12077 GCA_963575035.1 Avahi laniger
GCTAGAGTGCAGTGGTGTCATCATAGCTCACTGCAACCTCAAACTCCTGGGCTCAAGTGATCCTCCTGCCTCAACTTCCTAAGTAGCTGGGACTACAGGTGCACGCCACCATGCCCAGCTAATTTTTCTATTTTTTGTAGATATGGGGTCTTGCTATGTTGCCCAGGCTGGTTTTGAACTCCTGGCCTCAAGTGATCTTCCCACCTCGGCCTCCAAAAGTGCTGGAATTCCAGGCATTTTCCACTAGGCCCCTGCCAGCATGCCTATTTTCTAGATGAGCTGAGGCTCAGAGAGGTTAAGCCACTTGCCCCATGTTGCCCAGCCTGGCCTGCCACACAGATCCCTGACCAGGCCCTCCCCATGGCCCCCACAGCTTCAAGGACTGCATCCCACGCTCCTTCCGGAGGCAGATCCGGCAGCACAACGTGCTGACGCGGCTGCGCCTGCGCAATGTCTTCCGCAAGTTCATCCGGGCCTTTCAGCCGGGCCTCCTCTCCCAGCAGGTGGTCATGGTCAAATACCTGGCCACGCTGGAGCGGCTGGCGCCCCGCTTCGGCACGGAGCGCCTGCCGGTGTGCCACCTGCGGCTGCTGGCCCAGGCCGAGGTGGAGCCCTGCTACACCCTGGACAGCGGGCAGGCCCCCACGGACCCCAGCCCTGAGTCTGCTGCCGGGCCCTCCACCCACGAGGTGCTGGTGGCAGGCACCGGTGGCATCCAGTGGCGACCTATACAGCCGGAGGTGAGCAGGGCGCCTCCTGCGCTCTGGGGGTCCAGGTAGGGCTGGGGTGGGGATGTCCGCTCATCTTTGAGGGTGGCTGAGGTGAGCCGTCTCCCCACGTGGCTCTCGGCTGGCTGTCCCCTGGGGTCTGTTCCTTGGAGAGTGCGCTACATCTGCCTGCCTCCCGGGGTCCTGATTTCTGGGGTCTGCACCTCTGGGAAATCCCTTTTGGGGACCTGGCACCTGGGGTGAGTGGATCGGGATTCTCCACTCTGCCTTCTCGGAGGTTGCTGGCTCGCGAGAAGGGATGGGTCCCTGTCCTGCCTGTGACACCTGGACTCCTGGGAGGGTGACCTGAGGTGGTCCCTGGCCCCTCTGGCTCCCATCTCCCCCCTGAGGAGCACTGCCTGCTCCAACCCCTGCCCTACCCACTGGGCGTCCAGGGCTCTAGTGGCGGCGGCGGCGGCAGCAACGTCCGTGGCAGCATCGGCAGGAATCCCCACGCCAGCCTGTCTGGGACGAAAGCCAAGGTGCACGAGGCGGGCGACCTGCCAGCGGACAGGCCGCGGGAGCCGCCCTGGGCCTACTTCTGCGACTTCCGGGACATCACCCACGTGGTGCTCAAAGACAGCCGCGTCAGCATCCATCTGCAGGACAACAAGTGCCTGGTGGGGCCCCGCGCAGGGGTCGGGGGGCCGGGCTGGGGGCTGCTCTGGCCTGGGCCGCCTGCCTGACGCGACGCGCCCCCGGCCTGCAGGAGTTCAGCCTGCCCTCCCGGGCCAAGGCGCTGTCCTTCGTGTCGCTGGTCGACGGCTATTTCCGCCTGACAGCTGACTCCAGCCACTACCTGAGCCACGAGGTGGCCCCCCCACGGCTGGTGATGAGCATTCGGGACGGCATCCACGGCCCCCTGCTGTGAGCGCCCGGGGCCTGTCCTCGTGCTTGTGTGTCTGTGTGTGTGGGTCCAGACTTGGTGTCACCACTTTAGTGGATGTGTCTGTCACTTGTCCCAGCTGGGTGTGCCCCTCTGGACAGGTGTTCCGTGTCGTTGTTACCAAGCGTGTGTCCAGGAGTGGCCCTGGGTGGCCTGATGGTGTCCCCTTGTCCCCCCTTCCCCAGGGAGCCCTTTGTGCAGGCCAAGCTGCGGCCCGAGGACGGCCTGTACCTCATCCACTGGAGCACGAGCCACCTCTACCGCCTCATCCTCGCGGTGGCCCAGCGTGGCCAGGTGGGCCTGGTGGGGGGGCCTGGGCTGAGGCTGGGCACGCCCGCTGCCGGGACCCCTGCTCAGCGCCCGCACCCTGCCTCCCCGCACAGGGCCCTGGCCACGCACAGAGCCTGCACCTCCGCAGGTTCCCCGTGGAGCAGCGGGCCGGGGCCTTCGTGCTGGAGGGCTGGGGCCGCCCCTTCCCCAGCGTGCGGGAGCTGCGTGCCGCGCTGCAGGGCTGCTCGCTGCGGGCCGGGGACGACTGCTTCTCCTTGCGCCGCTGCTGCCTTCCCCGGCCGGGAGGTACGATGACAGGGACCCGCCGGGTGGGGGTGGCATCTCTGCCCCATGCCAGCCCTCAGTGACATCGCCCCTGCCCCCAGAAATCTCCAACCTCATTGTCATGCGGGGGCCTCGGGCCAGCAGGCAGCTCACCCTCAGCCAGCTCAGCTTCCACCGCGTCGGCCAGGACGAGATCACCCAGGTGGGTGGCGGGGAGGGCCCGGGGCCCCGGGGAGCTCAGCTGCCCACTGTCCTCATGGCAATGTTCTCTGCCTCGTTCCTGTAGCTGTCCCACTTGGGCCAGGGCACGAGGACCAACGTGTATGAGGGTATCCTGCAAGTAGAGGGCGGGGACCCCGCGGAGGGCGAAGGGGACGGCAGGGACCCCCTCGTGCCCGGCGGGAGCTGCGGGCAGAAGCTGCGAGTGGTGCTCAAAGTGCTGGATCCCAGTCACCACGACATTGCCCTGGTGAGGGACACGGCCCAGCCTGCGTGTGTCTGCGGAGTAGGGCGCAGGGGGGAGGGTGGGGGGGGTCGGGTTTGCAGCCACCTGACTTGCCTGTCCCCACAGGCCTTCTACGAGACGGCCAGCCTCATGAGCCAGGTGTCCCACGTGCACTTGGCCTTTGTGCACGGCGTCTGCGTGCGTGGCTCTGAGAGTGAGTGGGCCCCGCCACCCCCCACTTGTACCCACTCCCTGGGTGGCACCTGACCCTCAACCCTCTACTTACACCCCAGCCTATGATGACTTCTCCACTCTCCCCTGCACCCTGACCCTGGGCTACACCTTGACTTTCAACCTATATCCCCAGTCCTGACTATATTCCAGCTCTCAACTTACATCCCTTGACCTTGCCTGCACCCTGACCTTTGACCTACGCCCTAATTCCTGACTACATCTCAGTTAACATCTGCCACCCACGTGACCTCCACAACCCAGCCCCTGTCCACCCTCTGACCCCATCGGCACTGGTGCCCCGGGCAGACCCCAGCCTTGTCGGGATCCTGACATCCAACCCTACTGAGAGCCCAGCTGCAGTGCACCCCAACTCTGCATGGACCTCAAAACCCCTTGTACAGGCGACCCCAGACCCGCCAGTCCCTCAACCCCATGGGTGTACATTTCTCTTACTTTCACCTTGGCACTGGCCCACGCCCAGACCTGCATCTTCCTGCCTACTCTGGAATCATCCTTTTTGTTTTTTGCTTTTTTTTTGAGACAGTCTTGCTCTGTCACCCAGGCTGGAGTACAGTGGTGGAGTCACAGCTCACTGTAGCCCCGAATGCCTGGGCTTAATTGATCCTCCCGCCTCAGCTTCCTGAGTAGCTGGGACTACAGGCGCGCACGACTGTGCCTGGCTAATTTTTTATCTTTTTGTAGATATGGGGTCTCACTATGTTGCCCAGGCTGGTCTGGAATTCCTGGCCTCAAGCGACCTTCCCACCTCGGCCTCCCAGAGTGCTGGGATTACAGGCGTGAGCCACTGTGCCCGGCCTGGCATCCTAACATCACTCTGCCCCAGCCTCGAGCGCCCCCCTTCCGTGGTCAACTTTATCACTTGAACTTTGCCTTCCTCAGTGCCCAGCCCAGCTGGACTCACACCCCACCGTCCGCCTGTGCCTTGCGCTGTGCCCACTGCAGCCTCTGCCCCATCTTGCATTTCTCCTCTCCCCAGACTCACTCCCAACCCAGACCCAACTCTGCCCACACCTCTGCCCCGACACCTCCCCAGCCGCAAGCCCAGGCCCTGAGTCCAGGCCTGCCCCTGTCCCCGCCCCAGAGGGCGGAAGCAGGCAGGCAGCCCCTGGAGCGGCTGTGTCTTTGCAGACATCATGGTGACGGAGTACGTGGAACACGGGCCCCTCGACGTGTGGCTGCGGCGAGAGAGAGGCCACGTGCCTGTGGCCTGGAAGGTGGTGGTCGCCCAGCAGCTGGCCAGCGCCCTCAGCTACTTGGTGCGTGGCCTGTGCCCGGGGCCCTTGGCATTGGGGAGGGCCAGGGCGGTCTTGGCATCGGGGTGGGCGGCTTCCACCCTTCACTCAGTCTACAAGAGGACCCTGGTGGATCTTTCCATGAACCTCCTCTGCCTAGTGGCCGAGACCTTTGGGGCCTGGCTGTGGCCTCCTCTGTCTGTCTCTCCCTCTCACCCTTCCTTCTTCCAGCCCCTCCTGCTCTGGTCACCCCAGTTTCCAGAGCACCCCCTTCGCCTACTCAGTGTTTACTGAGCACCCTCTGTGTTCCAGGCCCCGTCCTAGACCCTGGGGACACAACAGAGAACAAAACAGACCAATCCCTGTCCTCAGGGAACTGGCATTTTAATCGGAAAAGACAAATAAGGAACAATGAGTATGTGACACAATATGTTAGAAAGTAATAAGAACTACTAGGCGTAGTGACTCACGCCTGTAATCCCAGCACTTTGGGAGGCCGAGGTGGGAGGATTGGGTAAGGCCAGGGGTTCGAGACCAGCCTGGGCACTATAGCAAGACCCCATCTCTTAAAAAAAAAGAAATAAAATTAAAAGATAAAAAGCATATCTGTAGAGACAAGGGGTTGCTACAGCTTAGGGAAGAGGTGAAGTTTTAAATAAGTGGTGCCTGAAGGAGGTTGGGGGGAGCTCTGAGGGTTCCCAGGGAACAGAATTCCAGGCAGAGGGAACAGCCAGTGCAAAGGCTCTGGAGAAGGCATGTGCCTGCGTGGGTTTGAGGAGAGCCTTGGCCACCAGCTCTGGGAGAACAAGAAGTGCCCCCACAGTCCCCAGTGCTATTTGGTCATGGTGACAGCGTGTTGGTATCCCTATAGTGACCATGACTGTCATCTTCACATTGGATGTCCCTGGTGGGGGGGCCCATGGTTTAGGGGTTGAGAGTCAGGTCTGCGCCCCTCCCCCATGGCCACATCCCTTTCCTTCCCACCCCAGGAGGACAAGAACTTGGTTCACGGTAACGTGTGTGGCCGGAACGTCCTGCTGGCACGGCCAGGGTTGGCGGAAGGCACCAGCCCCTTCATCAAGCTGAGTGACCCAGGCGTGGGCGTGAGCGCCCTCTCCAGGGAGGGTGAGAACCCGAGCAGGGCTGGGCACAGAGAGGGGCTTCCTCTCCTCCTCCCACCCTCAGTGACCTCTAACCTTGGCCCCCAGAGCGGGTGGAGCGGATCCCGTGGATGGCCCCCGAGTGTCTGCCTGGTGGAGCCAACAGCCTGAGCACCGCCGCCGACAAGTGGGGCTTTGGTGCCACCCTCCTAGAGATCTGCTTCGATGGGGAAGCCCCCCTCCAGGGCCGAGGCCCCTCCGAGGTACGTCCAGGGGAGGCGGATAGAAGCCAGGCCAGGAAGGGACAAGGGTGAGATGCTGCAGCTCAGCTCAGCAGAGTCAGCAGGACCGGGGCCCGAGTCCTGGCTCTGGGGCCATGAGCAAGTTGTCACCCCTTTGCCGATGCCTCGTCTGCAAAATGGAACTGGCCAAGAGCAGGCACCTGGCTGGGCCAGCCCCGCTGCTCTAGGGACCCGTCTCTGCTTCTTGGGGAAGGCGTGGGGGACGATGGGGGGAGCTGATTCCTGTGGGTCCCCTCCCCTGCAGAAAGAGCGTTTCTATCAGAAGCAGCACCGGCTGCCTGAGCCCTCGTGCCCCGAGCTGGCCACACTCACCAGTCAGTGCCTGACCTACGAGCCAGGCCAGAGGCCGTCATTCCGCACCATCCTGCGCGACCTCACTCGGCTGCAGCCACACAGTGAGCCACCTCCCAGTGCTGGGACCCTGGGGAAGGGGGCCAGGGCTGGGGTTCCTGCTGATGCACCCACAGTACGCCCAAGGTCTGCGGCTGGGTATACAGCGGCTCAGAGTGTGTGCTGCTTTCCAATTCTCTTAGAGGCTGTCCCGAGCTGTCCTTGTCATTAATGTTTGCTTGGGGAGAGGCACAACTTCTTTGGACATGAGACCATCACAATTTTGTTCTTTTCTCAATGAAATGTCTGTGCCCTCTACCCAATCTCAGGACATCCAGGTGTCAGTTTTAATGCAGCCCACTCTGCACATGTTGGACAGGAACTTTGATTTTTCCGCTGTTGCAAAAATATGTTTTCTTACTTCTGGGGGCGGAGGCTGGTGGAGCAGCGGCCACTCTGGGACCCCCAAGCGTGGGTCCGCTGGGGAGAGCGCCAGTGTCTGGCCTCACTGGGGCTCTTCCAGATCTTGCTGACGTTGTCACTGTGAACCCGGACTCCCCGGCGTCAGACCCCACGGTTTTCCACAAGCGCTATTTGAAAAAGATCCGGGATTTGGGCGAGGTGAGGGCGGGCCCTGGGCTGCTGGCCCACGTGGTGGGGGAGGAGTTTGGGATTGAGTAAAGTCCGGCCTCAGGGTGGTTTTGGGTAGGACGGGGTGGGGGCGTGGCGTAGAAGACCCTCAGCTTTGAGTGAGGCCCTGGGGAGTTGGAAGAGGTCTGGGCTCCCAGGAGACCCATCTGCACGGAGTAGGTTGGACCTGGAACTTTTCAAATGGATCTGCCTGGGGGGCGGAGCCTGGGAACTCGGGGGTGGGGCTGACCAGCCCTCCCGCGCACCGTCCAGGGTCACTTCGGCAAGGTCAGCCTGTACTGCTACGACCCGACCAACGACGGCACTGGCGAGATGGTGGCTGTGAAAGCCCTCAAGGCGGACTGCGGCCCCCAGCTCCGCTCCGGCTGGAGGCGGGAGATAGACATCCTGCGCACGCTCTACCACGAGCACATCGTCAAGTACAAGGGCTGCTGCGAGGACCAAGGTGGGCCGGGAGGGCGGGGCCTAGCTGTGTGGGGGCGTGGCTAGAACGTGGGTGTGATGTGGGTGGGGCCGGGTTGGCTTGGCCAATTGGAGCCTCTCGAGCCCAAGCTGGAGGACGCGGTTGTAGACACCAGACTGCCTCCTTCCCACCTCGGGGGCGCTGCCTGGTGGACCCAGGATGGGCAGAGCCACCGGCAGCTCACTCGCGTGGGGACGGGGTACAGGATGGGCCCTTCCCACTTAAGAACTGGGCCTAGCATGCCTGGGTCTTGGCCTTCCCTCCCCACTTTGGAGGGGGCTCTGCATGGCTCAGGGTGGACTGTCACCGGTCCCTCCCTCTATCTCCGCCCGGGCCGCCCCTCTCTGCGCCAGGCGAGAAGTCGGTGCAGCTCGTCATGGAGTATGTGCCCCTGGGCAGCCTCCGAGACTACCTGCCCCGGCACAGCGTCGGGCTGGCCCAGCTGTTGCTCTTCGCCCAGCAGATCTGCGAGGTGGGTCGGTCCCGCCGCTGCTTCCCGAACTCCCCTCCTCTTGGGCCTGGCCTGGCCTGAGCCGTCCAGTCCCGTCTGCTCGCCCGTCCCGCCTCCGCTCGCTTGGCCACGTCCGGCAGATCCAGCCCCGCCCAATGGCCCTCCCCTTGCCAAGCATCTCTCGTCTGGCCCCGCCGCTGCTTTCGGCCCCGCCCGCTTTGCTTGGCCCCCACCTGTCATCCTGTGCTCTCTAGCAGCCGGTCCGCAGGCCTGACCTGATTGTCCCCCAGCTCTCCTGGCTGCTGAGGCCCGCCACCGCGGGCCCACCCCTGCCCCACTGATCCTGACTCGCCCCGCCCCGCCACCAGGGCATGGCCTACCTGCACGCGCAGCACTACATCCACCGAGACCTCGCTGCGCGCAACGTGCTGCTAGACAACGACAGGCTGGTCAAGATCGGGGACTTTGGCCTAGCCAAGGCCGTGCCCGAAGGCCACGAGTACTACTGCGTGCGCGAGGATGGGGACAGCCCCGTGTTCTGGTGACCAGGAGGGGCGCACACTGGGGGTGGGGTGCCAGGGTCATTTGGAACAGGCAGGGTGGAGGAGACCGATGCTGGGTCTGAGATGATCACCCCCCCCTAGGAAAAAAAAATCCAGTGGAAATAGGCAGGGCCTAGAGAGGTGAGAAGGTGGGGCCAGAGCTCAGCCAGGCCAGGTGGGCGGGGCCAAGCTGGTCTGGCCAATTAGAGTCTCACCTCCACTCAGGCTGTGCCCTTAAGGGTGGGTTCTAACTGAGGCCAGAGGGGTCCCTCAGTCCCAAGAGAGGGCTCTAGCCTGGTCTGAGCCCCAAACCCTGAGTCTAGCCCCCAGGCCTGAATGTCCCCTCCCCCTAGGTATGCCCCAGAATGCCTGAAGGAGGGTAAGTTCTACTATGCGTCCGACGTCTGGTCCTTCGGGGTCACCCTGTATGAGCTGCTAACGCACTGCGACTCCAGCCAGAGCCCCCCATCGGTGAGAGCCAGGCCCCCGCCCCAGAATTTGCTAGAGGAGTTAGGCATGCATTCACATCCCGGCTCCTTACCCTAGCAAGCGCTTAACCTACCTGAGCCTCACAGTCCTGATCTATAAAATGGGCCACTTACAGTGCAGGGGGCTTTGATTGTGACAGAAACCCCACGCCGACTGATGTAGGCAAAATAGGAACAGCATACTCACAGCATACACACTGCATGGGAAGGGGCGTGGCCGAGGGTGGGGCTTACACGGGACCCTCAGGTGTCATCAGGAATCCCATTTTCTCCAACTCTCTTCTCTGTGGTAGCATCTCCCTCTGTTGTGGCAACAGTGCACCCCAGTCCTTCAGCACCCAAGCCCGCCGGTTGCAGGGGACCAGTGGTCCTCCTTACGCATGATACTCAAGACTTCCTCTGATTGGTCCACCTTGGCTCATGCGTTCACCTATGCGGCCAATCACTGCATAGCTATGGTCCACAGTGATTGGCCAGGCCTGGACTGGAGGGAGGAGCCCAGAATATGTTATGGGTTTATTCCGAAACCCACAGAACCTTTATAGAAGAAAAAGAAGATTCTGGGTGGATAAGAACGACTTGCTGTAAGGCTTTAATAATAACAGCAGACACCTGATTCGGACTTACTCTGTGAATATTAGTTTATCCAACTTTCACAGTAACCCCAGGTGGTAGATGCTGTCACCCCATTTTAGGGGCTGAGGAAACTGAGGCCCAGAGAGGCAAAGTCCTAAATCCAAAGTCATGCAGCCGAGAAGTGTGGAGGTGGGATTAGAACCCACCCACAGCCGTGCGTGGTGGCTCACGCCTGTAATCCGAGACCTCATCTCTACAAAAAATAGAAAAATTACCCAAGCGTAGTGGTGTGCACCTGTAGTCCCAGCTACTTGGGTGGCTGAGGCAGGAGGATCACTTGAGCCCAGGAGTTTGAGGTTGCTGTGAGCTATGATGATGCCACTGTGGCGCTGTAGCCAGGGCGACAGAGTGAGACTCTTATCTCAAAAAATGAAAAGACGAAAAAGCAAAAAAATAATAATAATAAATAAATAAAAGAAAAAAAAAAAAGAACCCATGCAGTCTTCACTATCTCTTGAGAAGAATTCGTCTTGTTTCTACTATAGAAATTCATTGAGCTCATAGGCCACACCCAGGGCCAGATGACGGTGCTGAGACTCATGGAGCTTCTTGAACGAGGGGAAAGGCTGCCCCGGCCTGACAGATGTCCCCCTGAGGTGAGTCCCCCCTCCCCTAGCGTCTTCCCTAGCCCCACTCTCATGGTATGGAGAGAGCTGCCACCACAGCCCGGGTGTTTCCTTCCTAGATCTATCTTCTCATGAAGAACTGCTGGGAGACAGAGGCCTCCTTCCGCCCCACCTTCCAGAACCTCATACCCATCCTCAAGACAGTCCAGGAGAAATACCGAAGCCAGGCCCCTTCGGTGTTCAGTGTGTGCTGAGGCCCAAGAGCACCTCCGCTTGGGGGGTTTGGACCAGGCAGTACCCACAGAGTGGGCCCAAGATGGTGAAAACAGCCTCACCTACCTGCTGTGCCTTACTTCTGTCTGGAGACCCCACCTCCGTGAACTGACTTTCCATCCATGGCCATGAGCCTGACCATGACCCTGAGGAACCCAGGACAAGCAGGGAGCCAATCAGGCCTTTAATCCCCTAACTCCCACACCATTTCCACTAGCCACCGTGCCGGGCCAAAAACTACTTGTTAAGTGTACACAGTACTTGATGAGGACCACGTGCCACATAGATAAGACTGCAAGTTTCATCCTTTCATTCCTGTGTGACCTCAGACCAATGGCTTCACCTCTCTGGGCCTCTGTTCTCAACATGCAATGGTCATGCTTGCTACCTCATAGGACTAATGTAAAGATCTAATGAGGTGGTGTATGTAACATGCTTAGCAGAGGGACATGCAAATAAGTGTTTAATAAACATTCGATATGATTGTTAATCTGGTGATTGCCAAACTGTTTCTATGTACTGGGTGTGACTTAAAAATGGATTATGGAGTCAGATGCATTTGTGAAAGGCAGTTAAAATTTTTTCTTCTCCATAAAGGACTTCTAAAGACTTTACACAGACTGGGCAAGGTGGCTGATATCTGTAATCCCAGATCGCTTGAGCTCAGGAGTTCGAGACCAGCCTGAGGAAGAGCGAGATCCCATCTCTACCAAAAATAGAAAAAATTAGCCAGGTGTCATGGCTTGCGCCCGTAGTCCCAGCTACTTGGGAGGCTGCGACAGGAGGAACCCTTGAACCCAGGAGTTTGAGGTTGCAATGAACTACAATGATGCCACTGCATTCTACCCAGGGTGACAGAGTGAGATTCTGTCTCATAAAAGAAAAAAGACTTCATGCCTTGCAACTTTCCTGACTGAACAATTCTATGCTATTCTAATGACAGATGCTTTTAATAAAATTTTTCAAAATTAAACATTCATTATAACTTGAAATCTTTTGGGAGGAATAGGTAATATTGACATTGTTCTAAATTCCAAAAGCGTGTAAAAGTAGGCAGTGAAATGTGTCCCTACCACTTTCTCTTCCGTGGAGACAACCAATGTCATGGGGTTTTCTGTGTTTGCTTCTAGTGATATTTTACCCAGATAAAAGGAAATCTGCATACATGTCATGTTTTCCCATCTTGTGCAAAATGGTAGCACGTTCCATACACTGTTCTAATCTGTATCTTGCTTTCTTTTTTTTTTTTTTTTTTTTTGAGACAGAGTCTCAGTCTGTTTCCCTGGGTAGATTGCAATGGCATCACCATAGCTCACTACAACTTCAAATTCCTGGGCTCAAGTGATCCTCCTGCCTCAGCCTCCCCAGTAGCTGGGACAACAGGCACCTGCCACCATGCCCGACTGATTTTTCTATTTTTAGTAAAGATGAGATCTCGCTCTTGCTCAGGCTGGTCTTGAACTCCTGAGCTCCAGTGATCCTCCAGCCTCAGCCTCCCAGAGTGCTGGGATTACAGGCGTGAGCCACCGCGTCTGGTCTGTATCTTGCTTTTTTCCCCACCCACATAACAGGTCCTGGGGATGGTCCCATATATCAAGATATACAGAGTTTCCTGGTTGTGTTTTAGAATTATGTTGTAGCCCATCATTTAAACGTTATCAGCATTCATTTCCTACTGGTGTTTATGTAGTAATTTCCAGTCCTTTGCCATTCCCATCGCGTTGCTGCAGTGAGCAACCCAGGACACACACGTTTCACCCACGTGCTAGGATAGCTGTTGGTCAAATCCCTGGCGGGAGCAACTGGCTTCAGAATCTGGCTGGTAATTTGGAACGATGTCGCCACCGAGATCTGCTTTGATGTTTGGCAGGGCAGGTCTCTCCTCATTCTTTCCCTCAAAATGATCTTGGCTTATCCTTATGCAGTTATGTGCTTTAAAATTAACAAACTTACTTTGTTTAGAGCAATTTTAAGTTTACAGTACAGTCGAGTAGAAAGTATAGAGTTCCTAGGTGTGTGTGTGAGAATGAATGAACCCCTAGTTTCCGTTAGGGTTCACGCTTGGTCTTGGTGTTGTGTATTCTGTGGGTTTGGACAAATGTATAATGACATGTGTCCGCCATGACAGTATCTTT
>CAUYSK010116044.1:0-29358 GCA_963575035.1 Avahi laniger
TCATCTTCCTTAGAGTCAAATGTATTCAAAGTATTCTTTTTGACCACCCATTGGTAGTATTTTTGTATTTCTCACAAATGTTAACAATTCTTTGCTTTATCAAGGAGGTCAAGATAATCCAAATATCATATTTCAACATGAATTGCATTTTAAAGTAAATGATGGACAGACAAAGGAGACTTCCAAGACTGAATAATATTCACTTTATAAGTTCCAACCTAGCCCTGAATACTGGAACAGTCCTGGGAGTGGGTAAGCAGGCTTCGTGGTGTGAGGTTTGGGAAGTAGGAAGGTATCGCAGCTTCAGTGAGAAACTTCCAAGACACCAAGTGGGAGCCTGTGAGGCAGACCGCTGGCAGGATGTGGCCCTTGCTGGCAGTTCCTGCTGCAGCCAGATGAAAGGAATGAGGCAGAGTTTGGTCATAAAACCGTGTGGGCCCTTTGTTCCCAGCCCTGGACCCATCTCTCTCCAGAGGAGATTTCTTAAACTCCCTGGTTCTCCTTTTCTTCTTTTAGTATGTCTCCACTTCCCCTTTGTAGTTTCTAGTCCCTCTTCTCCCCAACCTCCACAAGCTCTTCTTATTTTACACTTTGGGGTAAAGTATAATTTAGGGAAATGAAGGTGCATCCTCCTTTCCTCAGTCTTTTCTTCTTAAGTCTATGTTCCTTTTCTCCTTCTTGACCCTTCTGTTTGTAAGATCTCTCCTGACTCCTCACTGGTTTTGAGCACTGGAATGGGAATCGGAAGAGTTAGGCTATTGCCCACCATTGCATAGATAAAGTAAATTTATTCTTCTGAGACTCAGTATCTCATCTGTAAAAATAAGGAAGGGGTGGACTAGAGTGTCTCTCTATTTCCTTCTTAGAGTCTGTGTAAGATCAGATCCCCATCACAGCTGAAGAAGGAGGACTTTAGAATTAATACTGTGCTAACTTTTAAAGTCCTGGTTAAGCAGATGTGCCTTGTATATGGTGGGTGAGATCTGAGTGTATGTCCAGAAGTAAGTTAAGAAATCATGAAATAGGAACAGGAATAGGAATTAGGAGTCAGTGGAGATGAGTCTGGAGAAATGGCATCAGGCTTTATTAGGAAGCATTTTGCATTACATATTAGGTTTGGAACTTTATTCTTTGGGTAATGGTGAATCTTGGAAGGATCTTAGATATGACCAGGCTTGTGTCTTAGGAAGCTCATTCTGATGGTATGAGGAAGGGTGGTGAAAGCAGAAGGTAGAGCCACAGGTAAAATCACTAATTGTTCAGGTGAGATATGGGGAGGGTCTCAAGTAGGAAGCGGAATGTAGTCAGTAAAAATGTGAAAGAACCAGTCTGATACCTTTGGGGATTTGTTGGCTGATTGACTGAAAGAGTTCAAGAGGGAGAGAAGTCTAGGATGACTCTTGCTCGTTTGGATGGATAGATTTGTCATGATCATGGCACTATGACTTTGTCTACCTAGCACATCCCCGAATTTTTTCTAAAAATAATCGAAAATAAAAAATCACACATTTTCTTCTGAAAACTGCTTCACAATTTACTTCAAGGGAGCTGTCACTGGTTTTCCCATAACTTTGCCCCAACAGCCCTGATTGATGCAGGAAGATACCTCACCCGTGACAATCACAGAACCCAAACCCACTAGCGGCAGGCGATGGATACAGAGAAGGGCAACTTACTCAAACCAAGCCAATCAGAGCCTTTCTCCAGAATTTCTAACTTGGAACCAAAGTGAGCTTCAGTCAGTCCCTTTTTGGGTATAGAAGTAGCAAGATATAAAATGATGGAGCTGTCAGCCATGTTTTCCATCACATAGAAGGAGACAGTCTAAAGGAAATGAAGCCAACAGGCAAGGAGAGATGGGGAGGAGAGTCCTCGTAATGTTGGAGGCCCTGGCTCCAGTATTCCTGGGCCCATCTGCATCCTTGCCCCTCCTACAATTTGGTTGTACATCATTTCCTTGGGTTTCATGAAACAATACATTTCCTTTGTTGCCTAAGCTAGTTCAAGTTGAGTTCAGGCACTTGCAGCTAGGAGTCCTGACTAATTTGGCTGTCCATTAATTGAGCTGGGGAGGAATACACAGAAGCAAGTCTGAGAAAGGGTAACGACCTTGGTTTTGGACATACTGGAATGAGTTGCTTTGAACATTCACATGAATATTTCCAGGAATCATTTCATTATGAATCTGAAGCTCAGAAGATAGATCACATTATCCAGATCATCAAAAATGTATTGAAAAAGACAAGTCTAAATACAATGCCTTACAGGTGTCACCAGAGGCCTGCAAAATCAATATTTATACTCTCAGAATGTGATTGTTTAAGCCACTACAGTTCCATTCAGTTGAACTAGTATTTAGCTGCTTACTATCCTCATTTCACGATGATGTTATGAAGCATTTTCCTAAGAACCTTGATACAATCAACATGGGATATTCCTATGGCATTCCCTTGATTTTCTAGTTCAGCAGAATAGCATAGATATAGATGAACATGAGATTATTCAAACATGACTTGTTCTTGGTGAGTGTAGCTCCTAGTGTTGACTCCAAATGAATATTACTATTTTCTAAGTAGCCATAAATCAACCATCAATAACTTATATTTTTGGCTAACTTTTCTATTCTTATCTAGATAAATAGATTAGAAGTAATAGAAATAGGTTGGATGTGGTGGCTCACACCTGTAATCCTAGCACTCTGGGAGGCCGAGGCGGGAGGATCTCCTGAGCCCAGGAATATGAGGTTGTAGTGAGCTATGATGATGCCACTGCATTCTAACCTGGGTGACAGAGCAAAACTCTGTCTCAGGGAAAAAAAAAAAAGAAGTAATAGGAATAGAAGTAAGCGGATCTTGAATAACTTCTTCACAAATTATAAAATGTGTCTATTAGCCTTGTCAGATCTATGCATAGGTGCTTTTGTACCTCCTAGCAGAAGGGTCCAGCATTTCATGAACTTAATAATGCCTATGAATTGTCCCTTTTGTTCTGTTCGACATGAAAAGTTGCTGCTTCAGAAATGCCAGGTTGATCTTCCATGAGAAAAGTATCTTTTCTGAGCAGCACAACTGTCCTTTAGAGGCAGAGAACCTGGGGTTCAAATATTGCCTCTAGAACCTACAAGATGTGTGATCTCGGAAGACTTACTTAAACATGCTGAGCCACAATTTTCCTCATCTGTAAAACAGAAACAATGATTAATTCGTTAGTACATTTGTGAGAATTAAATGACATAATATATATATAATGTCTTAAAATAAGGCATGGCACATAGTTAATTTTCAATAGAATAACTATGGCTGTTTGCTTTTTTAAAAAAATTTTTCTGAAACAGAATCTTGCCCCATGGCCCAGATTACTTTCTGCATTTTTTGTGGGGACGGGGTCTCACTATGTTGCTCAGGCTGGTCTCAAACTCCTGAGCTCAAGAGGTCCCCCCACATTGGCCTCCGAAAGTGTGGGGTAACAGGCATGAGACACTGCACCCGGCTGCTTATTTGTTTTAATCGATGACATTATTTTTGTCTTCCCTTTCCCATTTACCCATGCTTATCTCTGGCCTCAATTCCTTTGCATATCATTGACTTCTCCTGGCGACATTTTAGAGTTATTTCTCTCATCATGGCTGGACGTAGTTCATTTTCATGAAAAAAGCTAAAACATATTTCTCTACTAATAAGAGCTATCTGCATGGGTAGTTTGTATATTTGGTGACCACCTTAGGCAGCCAGTCAAGCAAGGCCCATGGTCATTTCTGTCTACAGCCCTGGCAAAGTTTATGGACTGGTTCTTCAGTAACTCCAGGCCAACCAAAACCGCACTGTGGATAAATTATGCACGTTTTATTAAATAAGTTAAAAGAAGTAATTACATGCATCTGGTTTACCAGGCCCTTACTAGACATCCATTTCTTTCTAGTTGAGATGGCGTGGTGGCAGTGGATGAGGCAAGACTGCCCAGTCAATGCAAGGCAAGCAGGGCCTTGTTATTATGCAACATCAGAGCAAAGGCAGAGAAAGGCTTAAAGATCTTGCATTCATCCAAATAATAGGTTTTGGAGCCACCTTCTAAACAGCTCTTGCATTTATGTATACTCTCCATACTCATTCCCAAGCCCACAACAACACCGTCCACACTTCTAGTCCATTCTCTCCTCTGTTGCCAGCGTGAGCTTTCTAATCTGCAAATATGACTATGTCACTTGGCCGCATGGACCAGTCCACAGGGCTTCCATCAGACTTGCACAAGGTCTCCCGTGGTCTGGCCACGGCATACCTCTCCAGTGGTGTTTCTTAGTCTTCGCAGCTTTATGATCTGTGGGTCAACCAGACTTCATTGGGGTTTGCAGTTTCTCAAATATTCCATGCTATCCCTTGTCCACTAAGCTTTCCCTTGGTGGTAGGTATTCTTTAATTAGAATCTCCCTCCCACTTCTTCAACTTCTTTGCCTTCATCCTAATCTAAATATCACTCTCTCTGGGAGTCTTTTTCTGACCCAAGCCTGGGATAATTGCCGCTCCAATAAGTAAACTGTGAATCATGGCATGTATTACGTTATACATTAATTGACTTTTTACTTGTCTAGATCAACCTACTAAATCAAAGGGAATATGAGGGAAAGATCATGACTGTTTTGCTCATCACCGTGTACTCAGTACTATGCATAGTACTTGACACAGAATTAGGCCCTCTATAGATCAATGTTGAACCAGTAAGCGAATGAATGAAGGCGGCAAATAATCAGAACTGAAGTACCAATTCATCAAATATTTGCAATATACTTAAAATTTATTTTTGTTTATCTGAAATTCAAATTTAATTGAGAGTACTGTATTTTATCTGGCAACTTTACTTCTTAATTAAATACCTCCTTCTGCATGTCTGAGAAATAAATGTACTGATTTCAACCCAAATCTTAGATTATTTATTGCCTTAGCATTTCAATATAGTGAATGATCATGTTACTGGAGATGAATAAATTGCTTCTCTCTCTCTTTCCCTCTCTCTTTTAATAATGGGCATTGTGTAGGTTCCTTGCTTGAATTTCAGTGTTTCAGTCCCAGGCTTTATGTGACCTAATCTGATGCGCATTCCTTTACATATTCCTTTACATACTCTATTGTTCTGAACACTGTGGTTCATTAAGTTCCTAGGGACAGCTGTGACTCTTAAAATTGCTAAATCTTCATCTTTTACACATTCCATTCATAGTCTGATTTGCTGACTCCTTTTGGAGTCTCCCGCTTTTAAATTTTACTTTTATTATTGCACAACCACTAGTGACTGATGTTGAGTAATTAATGAGTAATCTAATTTCCTTTTTAAAAATACAATACGTCTCTCTAATTCAGTTTCACCAACAACTTATTAGAGAAACTTTTTAAGAGCAACTTCATTTTCTCAGTGAACTAATAAGGAAATGAATAGTGAAAAAGTTAAGTGTACAGGTATTCATATCAACAAGCAATATCATAACAAGATATTGCTAACAAAGAAGGGAAGCATTTGTAATACACAACTGGTTACACAGTTTAATATCTTTGTTGAGAATCTGCTAGACAATAGAAAAATTACTAGAGCACTAAGAATTTTCTACCTAAATTTCCACAAAGAAAATTGATTCAAGTCCAAAATTTTTCATTTATTAAGAACATCCACTTCCATTTAAAGTTTTAGCCTAGGAGCAGTTACAGATGTAAAAATGAGTGCCTTCTGGGAAGAATAGTCTTATTTTGGGATATGACATAATTTGACAAGTTAAAAAGTAATTTACAATACACAAAAGATGCAGAAAAAGTTATGTAAGAACTCAGAAGATATAAGAAAGTTCCCTTCCAACTGGAGGAACCAGGTATGACTTTGCTCCTGGTTTTTGTAGAGGAGTTGGTATTGGTCCTGGGCCTTTAAAGGGAGAAATAATTCCAAGAGGGATGAGAATGCACCGTCGTGCAGAAGAATCCCTCCTTTACCTTTAATAGGAGCAACAGTCAATTACTTGAAATGTATATCCGCTAAAGAAGACCTCAAACAATGTTTACACAATGGCCACACATCTGAGATTTTCTAAGATGGTATTGCAAAACGCTGACAAGGCCTCTAGGCATATTTTAAGGCATAACTGAAGACATGCTGAGGAAACATGAGAAGGAGAGTTACCTGTGTATGTGATAATTATATATAACCATATTTAATATGTTAAAATATGTATTTTAAGATGATTTCAAATAATTACCTCTGTGGCTGAATATTATAGACAGTTTTTTGAAGAACTTTCCCTAAGGTTAATTACAACCAGTCCTTCAGTTGACAGACATGAACACTCCTTAAAAAGCTAGGGGACTTTTCCCAGTTCAGAGCCCAAAGTAGTAGCAACCACTTTGACATAGGATGACTTAGGAGGAAGTTTCCATGGGTGTGCTACAGTGCATGAAAGAACAACTCCAGGAGAGGTCTGTGGGGGTTTTCGTCTCCTACACCTTGGTTCTGATTCATTTTCTCGGCTCACGGAGATCTCAGCCATCTGAGCCAAAGGGTGTGGAAGGAAATTGCAAGGTTAAACCCCTAGCCTTTTTCTTGGCCTTTCCAGTGTAGCATGGGATGCTCCCCTAGCAAGCTTGCCTCCCTCATTTTGTTCTCCTGAGTTCAGCGCAATTGGAATATGAACGTGAATGGCAGGGAAGGTCAACAGTTGGAAACAGGAACTAAGTCCACTAACTCTGATCTGTATTCCAAAATCCAGAAAGCTCTACAAACTCAATTTTCGTAACTCATTTGAAAGCAAAATCTTACTTGGACTGACATGAGGCTATTTACAATCCTTTGGCCAACTAGCATAAATATTCACATGTTTTACTGCAGAAATCTTAATGTATTTTAGTACGCTTAGAGTGCTGTCCCAGAGTTTGCTGGGAATATAAATAATATACAGTACATACACTGTATTACTTTTCTAAAAATCCAAGATAATTCTGGGTTCTGACATCTGGCCCCAGGGCTTTGGATAAGGCCTTGTGGTCCTACAGTGCAAAGTGTCCCGTTGATGGTACATAGGGTGAAGAGCTGAGCTGACTGCACAGAGGAAGGACCTTGGTTCGGTTAATAGTATTTCTGGATTCTCACTCTTTAGTATACAAAATTAATATTTTTCTAAATCAACTGGTTTTAATATGTGATCTCAGGACACTGGAAATTCATAAGCTGTCTTATGTGGTCTATACTTTTATTGCTGTATATAAAAAATTTATGTGTGCTTTATAGTGACAGCAAGAGATTATTGATAGCTCATAAAACCCTAGCCAGTTTGTTCTTCCTACTAACCCCTCTCCTCTCTTTATGTGGGATTTGTTGGCAAGTGGAGAAAATAGCAGTTCCAGAAGGAAAACTAGCAGGCTCAAGACCCAGGAAGAGAATGGTGTTCCAGTTTGAATCTGAAGTTAGGGAAACTTCTCTCTTACTTGGAGTAGGTTCAGCCTTTTTGTTCTATTCAGGCCTTCAACTGATTCAATGAGGCCCACCTTAGGAAGGGCGATCTGCTTTATTCAATCTATCAATTTAAATGTTAATCTCTTCCAAAAACACTCTCACAGAAACACTTAGAATAATGCTTAATAAAATATTTAGGCACCCCATGGCCTGGTCAAATTGATACATAAAATTAACCATCACGGAAGGGGACCACAGGCTTGGGGTTTAATAATCTTGTGATCACCATCTAGAAATTTTTAGTACTCTTATCTCTGAATTCATATTTCCTAATAGCAATCCAATGGGGCAGTGGAATATGTACCAGGGTCTTGGAGTCTTGGTTCACCCACTATCCCACCTCCCACCAACTCCCTGCCTCCTGGGACCAGTTTGTGGCTGCCTGTTCCTCTAACCCCACCCATGCACACTGCTGTCCTCTGCCCCTGACATGGATCCTGGGCACAAATGTGGAAAGGATAAGGATTGGGCACGTGCACCCTACAGGCCCAGTGACAGCGCAGGGTCCCAGGCACCTGGAAGGTCTGTGCTTACACGTGAGCATCCCTATGACCAAAGTAATGTGACATTAAATAGCAAATAATAATAATAATAATAATAAATGTACCATGATAGATCAAGAAATAGACAATGGAAGAAGGAAAAAATGGTTTTCCTGATTTCTTGAACAAGGGGCCCTGAATTTCCATTTTTCATGCAGTCCCACAAGTTATGCGGCTGGCACTGGATAGGAAAAATACTCATTGAAATCTTTAGATTCTTCTTCCCCACACTCAGAGTGATTTTCTGTTTTTGCTCCTATTTTTGGCAACATGGATGAAAATGATGAAGAAGTTCAAGAATCAGTCAATTCAACATATTTTAACCTTGAGTCATAACCAACTTTCTCCTCTGCCTCACTTTCCACCTCCAGACTACACACAGTCCTGCTGATGTTTGCCAGTAGCTGTCACAACCATCCTTTCTTATTCCTTTCCACTACCACCAGCCTAGTCCAGAAATAGTTTTCCCATTCTTCTCCTTCTCTTTTGCTTTCTCCTCCCCCTCCTTCCTCTCCACTGCCCTCTCCCTCTTCCTTCCTCCTCCTCTTCCTTCACCATCACCACTGCCACCATCATCACAATTATGCCTGTACTGTGTCAGACATTGTGTTAGATGTTTCATATATTATTTAATTTATCCCTCACAACCCCCCAAAAAGGTACATGAAATTACTCCCGTTTTGCAAATGGAAAACAGTGGCTCAGGATTTGCACATGGTCACATTGCCAGGAAGTGATGAGGCTGAAAGTTGTGCTGGGTATGATCTGGGTATACCACAGTATTCCACCATAACAGCCTCCTGATTTAAATGGCTCATCTTGTTGCCTTCAAAAACAAGTCGAAAATTCTTTGCGCAGCATTCTGGGACCACCACAACACAACTATATCTACATTCTAATCTTATCTTTGATTACACCCACATTAGTCAGGTCTCTTTTAGTTGTAAGTGACAGAAACTTAACATTGCTTAAACACAACAGGAATCTATTGGCTCCTATAACTGGAAAGTCTAAGATGGGAGGAGAGTTTTGCTTCAGACACAGTTGGCTCCAAGAGTTCAAACTCTGGCCTCGGGATTCCCTTTCTTTCCCTCTTGGCTCTTCATTTTTCTGAGTTGGCTTGGGCAGACTTCTTCTCTGCCCTGATTCCCATTGAAGAGCTAAATTTCCACTGTCTTCATAGCTAGTAATCATAGAAAGGTGAACATAATCCCTTCTCCTCTGACATGCATATTAATTCCCCCAAAGGACTCTGATTGTCAGGTCATGTGCGTACTCCAGAGAAGTTATACTCTGGGCCAGGGGGATAGTGTTCTGATTCGGCAGACTGAATCCCAAGTCCATTCTTGTGAGGTGGAAAGCAGGGGTGTGTTGTCAACAAAACAATCAGAATCACAAAGAATAGAGGAGCAATTCCTGAAAGCAAGGGATGTAAATCAAACAAACAAACCAAAATGTACCCCTTACACTTCCCACATGAAGTCTGTGGGAACACAAAGTCAACTCTGAATGAGGAAGAAGTGACTTTTGCTGACTCTAGGCTACTGTCGGTCTCTGAACAGAGTCTTGCTAGAGTGCAGTGACATCATCGTAGCTCACTGCAACCTCAAACTCCAGAGCTCAAGTGATCCTCCTGCCTCAGCCTCCTGAGTAGCTGAGACTACAGGCAAGCGCTGCCATGCCTGGCTAATTTTTCTATTTTTAGTAGGGACTGGGTCTCACTTTTGCTCAGGCTGGTCTCAAACTCCTGAGCTCAAGTGATCCTCCCTCCTCAGCCTCCCAGAGTGATAGGATTACAGGCGTGAGCCACCGCCCCTGGCCTCGGCTACTGTTAAATCTGCCCATCCTCCCTCCCCCCACTTCAAGCCCTGGAATACTTCCTCTTTCCTAATGTTTGTCCCTGTTTCAGGACCTTGATTAAGTTTCCCTCTTCCACGAAGCTGCAAACACCTCTTCTTACAAAGGGATCTGATATTTCTCATTATCTGGTCTTTATCTACTTATAAGTACCCCCCATGCCTCAAAGATGTGGGCAAGAACAAAGCAAAAAGCAAATAGGCAGCCTCAGCCCCACTTTTGGATGAGGTTTAACTTCTATAGGCAATTCAAGCCACCATTTGTTGTGCCAGAAACAAGTTTGCCCGCTGCATGGAGTCTGAGTCCTGATGCTCTATCCTTCAATACAGTCTTGCATCCCATTGGTGGCACCAGCCTAGGGAGTTGGGGCAGTGACTTTAACCCACAAAGTCCTAGCTCATTCCTCTTTGCTTCCAGTGAGAGCTTGCTAGCTGGCATCAAGACACCTGAAAGAGGGGCCAACTCCTGCCAAGCCAATCCCTCCCTGCTGCAGATTCCCACAGTGCCCTCTCCTCTGTCACTCAGCACAAACTGTTCTGTCCTGTTGGGTGTCTTTGTGTTATTAATATTGGCTGATTATTGTGATGGACTGTACCACCAAAATAATAACTAGCAATTTGTGGCAGTATGTAAGTCCCAGATAAATTATGCAGATAATAATAATTATAGAGGCCAAGAGCATTTCTGGAGCACTTAATAATTACTCAGCCCTGTACTAAGCATTGCCTGGGTGGGACACTTGAAAATGTAGAGACAAGGTTTCTTTCTTTCCTTTTTTTTTTTTTTTTTTGAGACAGAGTCTCTCTCTGTCGTCCGGGCTAGAGTGCCGTGGCATCAGCCTAGCTCACAGCAACCTCAGACTCCTGGGCTTAAGCGATCCTTCTACCTCAGCCTCCCAAGTAGCTGGGACTACAAGCATGCGACACCGTGCCCGGCTAATTTTTTCTATATATATTTTTAGTTGTCCAGCTATTTTCTTTCTATTTTTAGTAGAAACGGGATCTCGCTCAGGCTTGTCTCGAACTCCTGACCTCGAGCCATCCTCCCGCCTCGGCCTCTCAGTGTGCTAGGAGTACAGATGTGAGCCACTATGCCCGGCCTAGAAGACAGGGTTTCTTTCCTCAAAGCAAGTGTCATCTTGCTGTAGAGACCAAATTCTCCAGAAATAGAGCAAGTTTATGCTGTGCTGCAGGCTATTGACACTGAGAATGACTGAGCAACAGGATTCAGGCTTACAGCACTCAAGGAACCAGTTCTGATATGATTTGAATGTGTCTGCAAAGTTCGTGTTCTGGAAACTTAATCCCCAAAGCAACAGTGTTGAGAGGTGGGGCCAAATAAGAGGTGATTAGGTCATGAGCAATTTGCCCTTATGAGTGGATTAATGTCATTATTGCAAGAGTGGGTTAGTTATCAGGGGAATGGGTTCGTTATAAAAGCTCTCTTGATCTGTCGTGCTCTGTTGCCCTTCTGCCTTCTGCCGTGGGATGACACAGGGAAAAGGCCCTCACCAGATGCTGGTGCCGTGCCCTTGGACTTCCCAACTTCCAGAACCTAGAGCCAGGTCAATTTGTATTGTTTATAAATTACTCAATCTGTGGGTAATTACCCAGTATTTTGTTACAGCAACACAAAACAGACCAAGACAAATTCCAATCACTCCAACATCATTTTAAGGCTTGACACAGATTGGGAATCCACAACAGGAATGAGGACTAAGAATTCATAATAATATAGGTTGCACATATGAATGGTAATAGTAATAGAGTACATAAAATAAAGTTTTCAAAAGCCTGAAGGACATGGTGTGAGCCAACTAAAGATAGGAAATGCTCTAGGCCAGATTACTTTTTGATTGTGTCAATCTACATTGATACAGTATACATTGTGTATTTTGCTATAATGCAAATACACAGGTTTAGCTACCATAATAAAATCCTCTTAAATAAGATAGAAGGTTATTTTACCTTCATGTCCAAAACACTGTGCAGCGTTAGTACAGCAGCTCTGCCTCACCTTCTTCTGTCCTATTTTGCCATCCTTGACACGCAGCTTCCATTTCGAAGTCTAAGACAGCTAGTCCAGGTTCTGCCATCACTTTTGAATCACGGTCAATGGAAAGAAGAAAAGAAGTGAGAAGTAAGCATACTCATGCCTTTGGAGGCACAATTCAGAAGTGAAACACATCACTTCTGCTAATGGCCTATTGGCTAACACTTAGTCACATGGCCATACCTAGCTGCAAGTAAGGCTGGAAAATAGCGTTCTTGGCTGGGCTGCCATTTGCTTAGCTAAAACTGAAGGAGTCCTATTACTAAGGAATGGAAAGAATGTAGGAGGGAGTATAACTAGCAGCAACTAAAATAGAAACTAAATAAAGATGGGATGGAGAGAGATACTTTTTCTTTATCTATGATCAGTTACTGATACAGAAATGTTAGCAAAATTTTTCAAATTGTTCAATGTAAAAATGATTCTCTTTTGACCTTTAAGCTTGCTTTCTGTCCCAAGTACCTTAACGTCCATCTTCCTTTCTTTTAATTCCATTGTTGCTTCTATCATTCATAAAAGAGTTAATATCCCTAACAGGAAAAAGACACTGGCAAACATTAGTTCATCCACTTAGCAAATTTTTCTTGAGGGCCTGTTATATGTGAAGCACTGTCCTAGCTGCTTGGATACATCAGTGAATAAACCTGGTATTCCTGCCTTGTGTCACTCACATTCTAGTAGGAGGTGGGTAATACACAGTACACAAGGCACATTAATTCCCATGGAAACAAAGCTAATTATATCCCCAACAAGATGTTGAGGTCCTACAAGGGCAGGAATGACACTCCCTGGTCTTATAGCCCTATAGTGGCACTCAGGTAGCACATTCTACTCGTGTGCTCTCCAGACATTTGGTGAAAGAGTCTTACCAATGTAAATAAATGTCTTTCTATAGTCCTTCGGATCAAATTTTCTTTGAGAATATAATTTTGGTAACCTTGATACATTTTTTTCCCTTTCAACTGATCGGTGTTTCAGTTATGACTTCCTTGTGTTAGAAACACAACCCAAAGTAGCTTAGACCAAAAGAAAAAAAAATAATAATGCCTTAAGTGGAGAGCTGATCCTCCCTTAAGTGGATTGAATGATCTTAGGGACAAATGGAATAAAAAATTCAAATGCAGCCAGCACTTTCTCTGTCTCATTTCTCTAGGTGTATGTTCCTTTTTTTTCCCTTCTGAATATTGGCTTCCTTTATATGGTAAGAACACCACACCTCCAAATTTCACACCCTGTCTTCTCATATAAGAGACTATGGGATTCTCTGCCAAGCTCTAATTTGAAAAATTCCAATGCAGCACTTCAATTGGCCTGGCTTGGGTCAAATGTCTGACTCCGTACTGATAAGCTATGACTAAAGAATCAGGGTAATAGCACAGACATGACCCCTGGGTACCTACTTCTTGGATATCTTGAGCTGAGCATGGAAACAATTTGATGAGCTGTCGTAAGATTGAGAACATTTCATCCATCGCTTCTCTGAAAAGAGGTACCCAAGATAAAGTGAGATACAAGCAGAATTTTTCTGAAAATTTCTTTATAGAATTATTCTGAAAAACTGTTATCAATTCTGTCTGCCAGAGTCTGATCCCAGGTCTTCAATTTTTTGAAAGAATTTTTAAAGCTGTGTTAGGAATATCAGGCTAGTTAAGCTTGAAGTCACAATCAAGTGTGTGTATCGTTTTGTTTTGCTTTGGAATAGGCCTCAGGTGTCTTTCAAATGTATATGCCCACAAGGAAATGAGTGGTTAAAGAAGGTCTTTCGTAATATCCACAGATAATTATCTTTAAAAACAAGAAACTGAAACATTAATGTAAAAAATATTCTGCAAACACTGAAGCCTTTTATTTTAAAATGTCAAGGTCCCAGAAAAACAGCTCCAAGTTTATAATCTTTGTTTTCCATTTGGTGATGATGTGCATTATAATTTTTTCTCCCCCAGATGAGGATGTTTCGAATCAAATAATACGTCTTCCTTCCTTTGTGACCATGCCAAGAGTGACAGCAAAGTTCATTTTCATTATCTTAACATTTTTTCCAAGGATTTGTATAGGTTGACTAACATTTCAAACACCAGGACAGGGGATCTGTTTTTCTGGGCTTTGTAAGATACTTAATACAGTGATAATATATGGGCATACAAATATCTTTCGATTATACTAGAAATAACACTTAGTATCCAGCCTCCTCCTGGGTACAAGAGGCCAAGCTTTGTCTTCTATACTCAAACTAGCTGAAAAATCAGAGCTCTTTTCATTTGCTATCTCTCTGCTTTCTAAAAGGAAACTGAAATGTCTGTGGTCAAATGCTTTCCCTGGGTCAAAGCCAAATCCAGGTCGAGCTCTCCATGAGCTCCAAACCTGCTTCTTCTTCTTTTTTTTTTTTTTTGGTTACCTTGATTTTTTTCAGCCATCTTAAATGGCTTGATTTAGTAGCCAATGTTACTGAAATAAAAACTAGCCATTGAGGTAGCCCAAAGTGTCCAATCCCTGATTTTCAAGCTGCTGTTTTTGGCACCTGATCCTGGCCTGGCACTGGGACTTTATAGAATGTTCTATGTTGTAGAATTCTGGGTGGTCCTGAGGTCCTTCCCCAGGAATAAATGGTGCCAGGCATAGCACTGATGGGAGGAACATCAGGAAGATGTCCTTTCAAAGCCAAGATATTTTTTCAGATTCTAGAGTTGTTCTGTGATATTGGCAGCCCCACCTGCCTGCTCCATCCTCTCCCCAACCACACTTCCAGGCCAATGAGAAAAAGGGCTAGACCGCAGCATCAGACGGGTGTTCAAGCACAGAGCTCGGTCCACACCAGAGCCCCCTCCGTCCTCCGGCTCACAAACAGGCAGCTGTCTATTTTTACTTTGACTAGACTCTACTTCCGTTTACCTCAGTCATATCCTTTATAGATTTATTTCTCTCCCTTCCCCCACCTTCCTCTTTCCCACTGTTATTTATAAATGTTTACTTGTTTACAGAGAAAAGAATGAACTTTAAAACTAACTGCTGATACAATTGCCAATTGAACAATGTCCAGGGGCTGCTTTTAAACATCGCGGTCATTTCTGTCAATGTCTTTTTGGTCGTTACCCCTGGACGGAGAGGACCAACAGCAGGAAGGGTGGGTGGTGACTCAAACCCAGAACCCAAAAAACAAACACCCACTAATGACTCACATGCTGGAACCGGGAGATTTTGAGACCTTCCTTTGCTGAAAAATGCATATGCAAACAGCATTCCCATCAACGGAGGCCCAGCCTGCTCTTCCTGCACTCGGCTCTGCTGAGGTGGCTGCGAGTCAGACATGTGTCACCCATCCAGAGATGGAGCTTACTGGGTTAGCAGATGGAGCAGCTGGGACTTGCATTTCTTCTTTTCTTTTTTCTAAATGCCTGTTGGAGAAAATCTGATGTTTCTGGTGTGAGTCAGTTTTGAGTGTATCTGCTTCTGGGGTACTAAGGGCATTTTAGTCAGCATTCTCCATCCCTCTGCTTGTCTTAATCGTGATTTTAATTTGCAAGCAGGTCACCTGAGCAGAGGTGTGGCCTTTTATTTGAACGTGGATTTTCTGGCTGTGTGGTCCTTGGTTGGCCACTTGGATCTTATTTATAATAATAAAAGAATTTTTTTAGTACTTTTTCTTTTAAAAGTTTAAAGAGCTTTATTGAACTTTAAATATAAACTTAGGGCCCTCGGTTTATATTTGGATAAAAAATGGGTGGTGAAGATGGGGGATCTTTTGTGGCAAAGTGCTTTGAAACCCTGAGATGAAAGGGAACCCGTAAAAAGAAATTAACCTCATTTATTTTTAAGCAGCATTTTGCATGCGTGTGTGGACAAATGTAATTTGAGGCGGCTTGAATTAAGAGACTCCTCTTCACTCTGCTCATGACTCTCCCTGTCTCCAGCTGAATCGAAGGACCTCTTTTTTCTTTTCACTTCTCTATTTCCCAAGTCAGAGCTTGTCTGGTGGGGAAGGCAGATTCAGACTTGCTAATCCCCCTTCCCTTGTCTCTGACCCTAGGCACGGTACTGCTCCCCGGCTGGGCTTCCCCCAGGGGGACCCAGGCTCCTTTGCGGGAGAAACCAAAGTTCAGTACAGAAAGGGAAAAGTGAAGTGTTGCCTAGAGGGAGACCCGTGCTTGGCTTTGCTTCCATAGCTTCTGAGAACGGTCATTACATTCCTGAGTCCATTATTGCCTACACGGAAAAGCACACAAAAGCGCTTTGGGACAAGGCTAATATTTAGCTGGAACACACTGGTAGTACCAGGCATATGGCTAAAATATTGAAATACTCTCATAGTGATTTGTAAATAGCCATTGCCCATGCCTTCACTACTGTTAGATATTTTTATTTTAGCCTCTGGTTTGTGAGCTAGGAGGTCTTTTTTTTTTTTTTTGAAACAGAGTCTGGCTCTGCTGCCCGGGCTAGAGTGCCGTGGTGTTAACCTAGCTCACAGCAACCTCAAACTCCTGGGCTCAAGTGATCCTCCTGCCTCAGCCTCCCAAGTAGCTGGGACTACAGGCATGCGCCACTGTGCTCGGCTAATTTTTTCTATATTTTTAGTTGTCCAGCTAATTTCTTTCTATGTTTTATTAGAGACGGGGTCTCACTCTTTCTCAGGCTGGTCTCAAACTCCTGAGCTCAAATGATCCACCCACCTCAGCCTCCCAGAGTGTTAGGATTACAGGTGTGAGCTGCCACGCCCGGACAGGAAGTCTTCTTTCTTAGTTTCATACAATGTTTAGCATGTCCTGTAAATACTAATATGCATATTATGCATAGTATTTTAAATGCATATATTACTTGATTGGGGGAGGAAAATGGAAAAGTCATGCTGCTTTTTTAGGCTGTCAGGGTACTGAGAGACCTGCTCGGAGTTTCCCTACAAACTGTATTTTAATGCTTCTAGGAGAAAATTTAGAACTCAAATTCTCCCATTCACTCTCTTTGGGGTTCTGAAGCAAGGGAGGGCACACACAAAGATCAGTGACCAAATGGGGAACAATACCCTTCCATTTATGAAGAGCCAGCTAAAGGCCTAATAATCTCTGCAAGGCTGTGCTGGAGGCGAGGCCCAGGCCTGGGGCTCAAGGGCTTTCCTCTCCATTCTCACTTAGAGACCCTGTTCCAGATGCAGAGATGCTGAAACAGAGGAGGCCAGTGTTCCTGAGCCTACCCCTTGAAGGCAAGTGGCTGGGAAACAGAAAACCAATCCACTTCCCCTGGATGCTAGGGGAAGAATGGAGGAGAAAGGGGAAAGAAAGGAGTCTGGTCTCTGCCTTCAAAATATACTCCCAAAATGTGGCCCCATCAATGTCTCAGATTTTTGCCAATCAGAACTTCTCTTCTGGTGAGGGAGAATGGAGGAGGGGAAGATGAGTCCTATTGAGAATGCAGACCCTGACATTACCCAGAGGACTCATTCATCTAACTGTCCCAGTTGAGTGTGGCGTTGAATTAAAAGTACAGGTTGGTGGCCGGGCGCGGTGGCTCACACCTGTAATCCTAGCACTCTAGGAGGCCGAGGCGGGCGGATCGTTTGAGCTCAGGAGTTCGAGACCAGCCTGAGCAAGAGTGAGACCCCGTCTCTACTAAAAATAGAAAGAAATTAATCGGACAACTAAAAATATATATATAGAAAAAATTAGCCGGGCATGGTGACACATGCCTGTAGTCCCAGCTACTTGGGAGGCTGAGGCAGAAGGATTGCTTGAGCCCAGGAGTTTGAGGTTGCTGTGAGCTAGGCTGACGTCATGGCACTCACTCTAGCCTGGGCAAAAGAGTGAGACTTTGTCTCAAAAAAAAAAAAAAAGTACAGGTTGGACCTGGTATGGGAAGGGATACCCAACTTCTCTCTCTTAGAGGTGTACTTCTTTCTACCTCTCCGTGGATTCTAAAGAGATTTGGAAAATGGCAGTTGGCCCAGTCCCATAAACTCACACCTTAGGGCTGTGTCTCTCTCCTTTCACTGCACATTGGAATCATCTGAGGTTCTTTGAAAAACAGATTCTGACATGTCTAGGATGTGGCCTGGGCATCAGGATATTTGAAAGCTTTGCAAATGAACGCAGTGTGCAGTCAGGGTTGAGATCCACTCCAAATGGACTCGGAGAGTGAGAACCTGATCTGGGTCATGGTGAATCTTGCTAGTATCTTTTTCAAGGGGAGCTATTTCATTATCTTCTCTTTAGGCCAAATGAATGTTATTTACAACACACGCATGGCACATGAGGTCTTTAATCAAATTATTTCACCAATTTCTCTTTCAACAGACTTGCTGGGACAATACGGAAAAATATATGATTGTTCCCCTGCTGTCCCTGCATTACTACTCTATGAAGTCCACATAATTTCAAACGATGTGATATCATTATACTCTCTTGGACAATACGCTTTCAGATTCTGTGTTCTGGATCATTTTCTTCCTCTTGTACAAAAAGACTAAAACAAACACCTAATTTTCCTATTCTTCTGTTAAAAACAATAGAAAAAAAAACCATTATTAGCTGTTTATTGCAACCAGGTACTCCAGTAGGTTATTTTGAGGCACAGTATGTCATGTAATCTTTTTTGCAACTTTTAATTTTTATCAAAGTTGTGTATGTATATGCTTTTAAATGTTAAATGAAACAATCCTCTGTGTTTTTCTTTCTTCTTTAATTTCCACTCCCCAAAGGCAATCACATTTACTCCTTGAACTGCTGCTTTCACATTTGCCACTATGTTTTAGTAATAGGTTTATCCCTCTATTTCTTGTTTTCTTACTTTTGGAGAAAATCTGTTGGCTTCCTAATGTGAAAGATAAGGAAGTAACTTATTCTAACTCTACTACAAACACAAATACTTCCTCTCTGACATCCTAATTCAGGCATAGATTTTGGTTAGATCAATATTCAGTTAATTATGTAATATTATTCATCATATAGTATGCTGATTACATTTTGTTTCTTGAATAACTTGTTTTCTTTGGATTTAATAATTATCTCATTTTTTATTTGCTCAATTTTCTATGTGCCTTATATTAACTTATCTTCAAACTCTCTTCCAAAAGAATGTATTTTCTATGAATATGTTCAAGTGCATCAGATAATCAAATTCAACTTTTTTTAAAGGATGATTGCTACTGTTGCCCACTTTGTGTATGCTCCAATCTGGACTGGTGCTCTAGACTTGAGAGAGCTGATATCCTAGGATCTTCCTTCATCATCATCTCAGGGATAATCTTTACCTCTCTCCTACATTAGATCTCTGGTTTCTTGAATACCATGGATTCCTCTTTCCTGGTTTACTCCCTTGTATTGGTGGAACATATCCTCCAGTAGCTTCCTAAGCAAAGTTGTATGGGAGGAAACTCATTTGAGGATTTGTATGTTCAGAAATGCCTTTACTTTAGCTTCACACTTGGTAAACAGTTTGGCTGGGCATAGAATTCTAGATTGGGACTCATTTTCCTTCAGAATTTGGAGATACTAGTTTATTGTCTTCTAGGTTCTAGGGTTTTGTTGGGAAATCCACTGCCATTCTGATAACCAACCTCTTGTATGTTACCTACTTTTACATTCTAAAAGATTTTAGGATCTTATCTTTGATCTCACTATTGTGAAATTCCATGATTACATACCTTGACATAGTCTATTTTCATTTATTGTCCTGGCTCTTCGCGGGCTTTCTCAGTCCAGAAAATAGTGTCCTCTACTTCTGGAAATATTCTCTGTCATCCAGGCTGAAGTGCAGTATGGAATCATAGTTCACAGCAGCCTCAAATTCCTGGGCTCAAGGGGTCCTCTCACCTCCCACAGGGGTATGATTGCAGATGTGAGCCACCATGCCCAGCCCAGAAATATTCTTGTATTACTTATTTGATAATTTCCTCCCCTCTATTTTCCATATTCTCTGTTTCTGGGACTTTTTTTAATTAGTTATTGGATGTCCATGACTGGTTTTCTCTTTTTATTATGTTTTATTTTCTACTTTTCATCTGTTTGTATTTTTTTCCACTTTCTGGAAGTTTTCCTTAATTTTATCTTTTAATTCTTCTATTAGGTTTTTCATTTCTACTATAATGTTTTTACTTTCCAAAACCTGTTTTAATTCTGTTTGTTTTCTCTCTTAAATAGCATCTCATTCTTATTTTGTGGCTGTAATTTTTTGATCTTTCAAGAATATTGGTAATACTAATTGGAAGTTTTCTGCTTCATGCATAGCTGTTCCTCCAAGTGGCTTTTTATTTCTCCCATGTTATTGTTGTTTTGTTTATTTTTTACATTACAGATTTTCCTTGGATGCTAGTAGCCATTGATTTTTCCATTTATGTTTAATAATGGTAGACTGTAAAGCTGATTGAAAACTCTGAATGTGGGGGGTGACCTGCTTGGACTCTGGGTTAGAGAACCCCTGAGGTCAGTGTATTTGGACCTTTTTTATTAGGTTGGTCAGATTTCCCCAGAAAATACTCCTTCAATCTTCTGCCCAAAATAGGATACAGGGCTGACTGCCAATGTTCCTAGGAGAGGGGTCTGGACAGGTGGGTAGGAAATGTCTTACAATACTCTGAATTCCTTCAATTAATCATTTTGTTTTTGTCATGGACCCTGTCTGCTCAACTGTGCCTAGTATTACCCAGATACAGAAATTCTATGTTTTTCCCCCTCTTAGAGAATAAACTTTCATACTTCTGTCAGTGAGGGATAGGCAGCTTGCCCAATAACATGGAGTGGCAGAGGGGATATAGGGACCCAATTGTTTCTCAAACATCCATCGACACTCCCTTTATCTTTCAATTCCAGAGGGTTTCATCAATTTCTGAACCTTTTGAGGACTCTTAAGCTAGCTTTCTCCACTGTAGTTTTAAGACATAGCTTTGTTAGTTCTTCCAATTTGATTACCCCTTGTTCATTTGTCTTCTTGTCTCCAAAGTTCTGTTCCTATAGTTTCCTTGTCTGCTCCATCCATTATAATGGGGTTATGTCTTATAAATTTACATTGATTGAGGTTGTAGTCAGGTTTTAGGAGGAATGCTGTCTATTCACCATCTTTACATAGAAGCCATCATACTTAATCTTTACCATGTTTTGAAAGGTAAGTAGAATTATTATTCCCATTTTACATATCACAAAATGAATCATTAAATCACACACTTAGTACAATAGTCAAACTTAGATCTTCTGAGTCCAAATCCATTGCTCTTTCCATTATCTCATTCCCCTATCTTAGACTTAAAATTTGAAAAAAATAAAGAAATAAAACATTGATCATGATAATTTAGTTACGTTAGAACAAAGGAAATCATGTGATGAGAAGAGTATAAGACAAAGAAGAATTAATAAAGTAATTAAAGAGGTAAAAGCTTTATTTTACTCTGAAAACAGAGAATTACATATCTCTAAAGAATTTTCCTGGGCCAGGCATGGTGGT
Source organism: Avahi laniger (assembly GCA_963575035.1). Taxonomy (NCBI): domain Eukaryota; kingdom Metazoa; phylum Chordata; class Mammalia; order Primates; family Indriidae; genus Avahi; species Avahi laniger. Next base: position 21,354 of record CAUYSK010116044.1, read on the forward strand.
TCATACCTGCACTCCTAGCACTGTAATCCTGCAATCCATGGAAAACCATTTCAGTTGTTCTTAGGCCTGGCTTTCTCTGGGCTTGGCATTTCAGGAGGATCTCTTGAGGCCAGAAGTTCAAGACCAACCTAAGCAAGATAGGGAGGCCTCATACCCATAAAAAAAACAATAATTAACTGTGTGGTGGTATGAGCCTGTAGTCCCAGCTACTTGGGATGCTAAGGCAGGAGAATCACATGACCCCAGGAGTTTGAGGTTGTAGTGAGCTATGACGATACCACTTCACTCTAGCCTGGGCAACAGAGCGAGACCCCATCTCAAAAAAAAAAAGAAAGAGAGAGAATTTCTCTGAATAAAATTGAATGTAATCTAACCATCTAAAACAATGTATCACCCTATGTTGTGCATCATGTCCTTTAACCCTAGAATTATTAAATTTAGGTAGTCATTTCATTCCAAGAAACAAATCTATTCAAGCTAGCTCTCACAAAGGTGAAAAGAAACCATCTCATGAACATTGAAGAATGAGAAACCTGCACATCTTATGTTAAAAAATTATTAAATCAGAAAAAAAGCTAAGTTAGAAAATGGTTTGCTACATAATTAAGTAACATAATAATTTTTAATTTAACAGTTATGAAATACAAACCAAGTGTTAGGGCTATATGGGTCTGGTTTCCTGTCTAGAAAACCAACATGAAAATATTTTTTAAAATGTCTTCTTTCTGTGTATGAATAACTTCCTGGAAACTTCTGTGCAGAATTTAGCATAGTTCACTGGCTTAAACCATGTTGGGTTACTAATTTACATTATGAATGTTTTGTTTTTATTTTTATTTATTTATTTTAATCTGAAAATTATCTGACTTTCTCCAAAAGAAAAGTCTTATACATATTTTCTGGATCTGAAATGTATTTTTGTAACCATAGCACAAATATTTATTTACCTGCTGATTTCTTTTTCATTTCACAGCCATGTATATTTTATTTCATTTTTTTCCGAAGGAGGCATTACACTTTATTTCTTCTGAACAAAGAATTACACATCACAGTATGATAAATGTGTAATACTAGCTGCCTAAAAATGATGTCAATGTCAGGAGGTGGAGTAAGGTTATAATTGTTTTTAAATACAAATACCATTTGGCTTTCAAAGAATTCCATGCTGGTTATATTTGGGTCTTTCCCAATTCACAGTCAACATGTTCTCTTGGTCTGAGTGCTTTTTGTGGGCATTTCACTTTTACTTTTTTACAACCACATCAACAGCAGCCAGAAGGATGAAGAATGAGGGATGTCTCTCCCTGTATGTCCTCAGGCTTTCAGATGCTGCATTGTGTCTCCAACACAATCTTTTATTCCTTTTAAGCTGAGACACTAAAAAAAACAACAGCAAAAAAACCTAGAGGTCAAACTTTAACTTGCTTTGAAGATAAAATGCAACTTGTTCAGATGCTGGATATAGAAAATAATCAAATTTGTTTATTTGGGGTCTACTTGTTGATTATATAGGTTCCTAGATTTTCACCCAGTTTAATTTTAAGACACAACTCCAGGCTGGGAGAGGTGGCTCACACCTGTAATCCTAGCACTCTGGGAAGGTCGAGGTGGGAGGATCGCTTGAGATCAGGAGTGTGAGACCAGCCTGAGCAAGAGCGAGACCCCGTTTCTACCAAAAATAGAAAAATTAGCTGGGCACAGCGGTGCACCTGTAGTCTCAGCTACTGGGGAGGCTGAGGCAGGAGGATTCCTTAAGCCCAGGAGTTTGAGGTTGCAGTGAGCTATGATCATGTCACTGCACTCTAGCTGAGTCAACAGAGTGAGATTCTGTCTCAGGAAAAAAAAAAAAAAGACAACCCTCCAAAGGAATTATCATAGTCCTCAAATGTGTAAATCTTGTCTGCAAGGTTTTCAAAAGACTGTGCTAAGGAATCCAGAGTTTCCTCTACTAGTCTTTCATAGGTGGTCTCATCTAGAAAGCCTTGGTCACCCAAAGTTCCCCATTTCCTCAATTTCATCAAAAAGACACTTTGCTTTTTGACTTTCAGAATCTGGTTGAAATAGTGGAGGTTCAAACTCCTGGCAGAGTGTGCAGGCCACCCGGGTTCCACTGTGGGCCCAGCCAGCCACAGAGTTGGGTTGGGTGAGGGCCTAGGCTGGGCCCAGGGGCACCGACCAGGGCAAGAGGCCAGCAGCTGCATGGCACCCATGCTGGAGCATCCACCTAAATGGCATTCTTGATGGCTCTGTTTGACTCCCTTACCAGAATCACTGATAGAGCTAAGAGGGGCTTAGTGAATATATTGTAATAAATGTGTTTTCTAAAAGTAGATTGTAATTCTTATCCATTGTCAGCAATGATAGTTCCTTGAATGTTTATAAGGTACCAGATCAAATGTTGAGACTTTCCATTTGGTTAGTGTTCCTTGGATGGATTTAACTCATACTGGTAAAGGCATATCACTCATTATCAATTGGTATTCTATCCTTGTTTGAGAACTAAGTTCAGATTAACTTTTTGAGCAACGTAGATTTGCTCTGCTTTTTGATTTTGTCCATGGAAAACCATTTCAGCTGTTTTCAGGCCTGGGTTTCTTCTGGGCTTGGCATTTCAGATTTGATTTCAATCTGTGAATAACCAACCAAATGGATTGCTGTGAGCATCATTTTTAACTAGAGAGAAAGAAATTCCAGAATGCTTCAGATCGTAAGTCTTGTTGCCAAAAATTTTCTCAGTGACAGCAATTATGTCTTTGCAATTTATTGGAGAGTTTGGGTGTCCCAGAAAGACATGAGTGGGAAAATGAACACTTTAAGGCAAATGATAAACTGACTTAAGACTCATTCAGTCTTTTGAGGTTACTTGTCCTTACAGGAAGTGTGTGTGTGTGTGTGTGTGTGTGTGTGTGTGTGTGTGTGTCTGTTGTCTTACGGAATTAGGGAAACTATCTACAGTTAGTGGTCTATTAGGTTCAATACTGAATAGAAGTTCCTCTCTGGTTACAGAATTAAATGGCCAACATTGCAGTGCTCAGGACATTTAAAGCTCACAAACAATTTTCAAGGTCTTTCATGTGAGACATTTTTATGAGTAGGCACTGGGCTTCTGAATGCATCATACAATTGGACCGAGGCCTGGAAAGTCACTCTGATGTGTTTGAACAAACTGTAGCCCATGAATACCATATTTTTTATATTGGAACATTCCTTTCCCTTTTTAAAGGGACCCAGCATCTGTCTTATCCCTTTTTAATATTCTGGAATAATTGAAATGTAATCCCAAAAGTCTTTTCAAAAACTTTACTTTTAGCCTTTTACAAGGCTAGAAAGCAATAAATAAAGGAAATAAATGTTGGATCTACAACTCAAACTGGATTAAAAATTTTTTAGCTTATAGAATCCTCTCTGATTCTCTCTCTCACACACACACAAACACACACACACGCATATACACACAGTGTGTGTATTATCAGTGATATTATTTATGGAGCTAATGCTATCAAATGAGCATATTGTAGTCTACTTACAATATAGGTAATATATGAATACACATCTTGTCTGCTTTGGTTGATCATATAGTGAGATGAACTATGTTGATGTGGAAGGACAGATTCAGATAAAATACAGTTAACCTGATGATTTCAAATTTTTTTCAAGACGACTGCAATTATTCATTCACCAAACATTTGAATATTTCCTAGCTGTCCCAGACTTTGTTCTAGGCTCTGGGAATATAAAGATAAAAAACACAAGCTATCTGCCTTGTGGAGAAGACAGAGCATTTAAATTATAGTTCATGAGACAAATGAAATTTTTGAACAACATGCTAGGGAGCAAAGAGTTAAGCAACTGCCCTTCATGGGAGAGGCTTCAGAGACGAGAAACATTTCATTTGAAACTTGAAGTGTAAGTAGAATTAGTCTGGCTTAGAAAAGGGTCAAGTGCATTCCTGGAAGAGGTGCGACAGTGTATCAGCAGGGTTCAACCAGATCTGACTTTTAAGATGAGCAAAATATAAATCAGTTGAATTTTATGAGCTAGGTATTTGTATTTATGGAGACATTTTTGGAGATATCTTGGACTCCTCTCTTTCTTGCACACATCATTCCCAAGCTTTTGGCAAAAGCTATTAGTAAAATCTGTTACCTCTGTGTTCAAAACATATCCCAAATTAGGTCCCATCTCCATGGCTACTAGCCTGGTCAAAGTCGCTATCAGTTCTTGCACGGACTACTACAAAAACATTCTAATTGGTTGTATTGATTTTCTGTTGCTGTGCAATAAATTACAAAACACTTAATGGCATAAAACCACGCATATTTACTATCTGACAGTTTCCAAGGGTCGGGAACCTGGAAATGGCTTGACCGGATCCTGGTTCAGAGTCTCACAGTCTGTAATCAAGATGTTGGCAGGCTGTATTCTCACCTGGAGGTTTGACTAAGGAAGAATCTACCTCCAAGCTCAAACTGTTGGTAAAATTCAATTCCTTGTGGTTGTATAACCAGAGGCTCAGCTTCTTACCGGCTCTTGGCTGGGGGCTGTCCATAGCTCCTACAGGCTCTCATCGTTCCTTGACAAGTGGCCTCTCCACAGGCAGTTCACGATATGGAGGTTTGCTTCTTCAACATAATCAGCAGAACCTCTCACACTCCATTCTGCTAAGCTGAAGTCTTGTGCAATATAACATAAACACGAGAATGACATCCCATCATCAGTGCCGTATTCTGTTTATTACAGGCAAGTCACAGGTTCTTCCTGTACTCAGAGGAGAGTACTATACAAGGATATAGCTCATAGGTGGTCAGCTCAGGGCATGTCCACTAGACTGGTCTTCTAACTTCCAGTCATGCTCCCCTACAGTTTGTAGTCCATACAAAACTCAGAGTGGTCCTTTTAAAATGTAAAACTAACAATGTTATTCCCTTGCTCACAGTGTTCTAATGGCTTAAAATAAAATCTAAAAGCCTATAAAATCATGTCTGTACGATCACTGGCTACTTCACTGGCAGGCTTCCTTTTGCTTATTCCTCCCCAGTCACAGGGAATCCTTGCTGTTCTGCAAACATGCCAAATACACCTCTGCCTTGAGGGTCTTTGCAGTTACTATTTTCTCTACTTCAAACACTGTACATAAATAGCAGATATTTATGACTTGAACTCTCTCTTCATTTAGGTGTCTGCTCAAATGTCACTTCCTCAGAGAGCACTTCTCTTAACCCTCCAATCTCAGATAGCCCTTCCAGTATACTCTACACTTTTTCCCTTGCCTCATTTTCTTTCTAGCTCTTGTCTTTCTACATATTTTAGAATATACATGTTCACTTATTTATTAACTGTCTCTTCCACTAGAATTCAAGCTTTGTAAGGACAGGGATCTGGTCTGTCTTATTCACTGTTGTTTTCCCGTGCCTACATAATTGCCTGGCATATACTTGTGTTAATAAATAATGAAAGGATTTGCTGGGTGTGGTGGCTCACGCCTGTAATCCTAGCACTCTGGGAGGCTGAGGCAGGCAGATTGTTTGAGATCAGGAGTTTGAGACCAGCCTGAGCAAGAGCAAGACCCCGTCTCTACTAAAAAAAAATAGAAAGAAATTATCTGGACAACTAAAAATATATAGAAAAAATTAGCTGGGCGTGGTGGCGCATGTCTGTAGTTCCAGCTACTCGGGAGGCTGAGGCAGGAGGATCGCTTGAGCCCAGGAATTTGAGGTTGCTGTGAGCTGGGCTAATGCCATGGCACTCTAGCCCAGGCAATAGAGTCAGACTCTGTCTCAAGAAAAATAAATAAATAAAATAATGAAAGGATTTAACACAAAAAACTTTTTAAAATATTTTATTGTCACTGATGATATGTTGAATTTTCCAAGTAAGCAGTGACTAAACCCTAAACCATATCCTCCTGAAATCTTTCTCACAATTTGGTTTTTTTGGAATAGTAAAGAACAATCAATATCTCAATGATATTTAAAGTCACCTGGATATGAGATCAGTCTAGGCAACACAGTGAGACCCCGTTTCTACAAAAAATTAAAAAAAAAAATTAGCTAGGGCTGGTGACACATGCCTGGGGTCCCAGCTACTTGGGAGGCTGAGCCAGGAGGATCGCTTGAGCCTGGGAGTTGGAGGTTGCGGTGAGCTGTGGTCATGCCACTGCCACTGGGTGAGAGAGCAACATTGTGTCTCATTAAAAAAAAAAAAAGCCTCAGAGTAGCCGATATTTCTAGGTTGTCAAATGACCAAAATTAGCATTATTCATAATTGGAAAACCTGATATTAACACAAAAGAAGGTAGTTATTGAGGAAAAGAAAGAAAAAGGATACAAAACATATAGAAAACAAGTAGCAAAATGGATATGTAAATCCTACTTTATTAGTAATAGTAATCACATTAAATGTATATTATTAAACACATTTCTTTTAATAAACAGAGGTTGATAGAATGGATTTAAAAATTATCTAATGACATGCTCTCTATATGTAACACACTTTATATACAAGACACAAATAACTTGAAAGTAGGAGGATAAAAATGAGTATACCATGCAAATACCAGTCAAAAGAGAGGTAGAGTGGCTATGATGATATCAGACGAAATTGTTTTCAAGACAAAAATTGTTACTAGAGATAAAAAAAGAGATTTTTGTATCGATTTTATAGTCTAAAATATAGTATAAAATCATCAAAACATTAAGAAGATATAACAATATACTTACATGCACCTGACATGAAAGTCCCAAAATTCATGAAGCAAAAAAGTCATAATTTAAAGTAAAAATGGAAAATTAATAATTATAGATGTCAATACTGCACTTTTAATAATGGATAGAACAACTAGACAAAAGATCACCAAGAAAACAGAAGAGATGAACAACACTATAAACCAACTTAACATAAAAGACGTCTATAGAACAACCAACAACGACAGAATACATATTCTTCTCAAGTGAAAATGGAATATTCTCCAGAACAGTCCATATGTTAGGCCATAAAAGAAGTCTAAAGAAATTTTAAAGGATTCAAATCATACAAAGTATGTTATCTGATCACAATAAAATAAAATTAGAAATCAGTAACAGAAGAAATTTTGGGAAATTCATGTATATTGAAAATTAAACAGCACATTCCTAAATAACTAATGGATCGAAGAAGAAATCACATGAAAAATTAGAAATATGTTGGGATAAATGAAAGTGAAAACACAATCTACCATTATTGGGATGCAGCTAAAGTGGTGTTTAGAGGGAAGTTATAACTCTAAATGCCTATATTGCAAAAGAGTAAAGCTCTCAAATCAAAAACCTACCCTTGTTCCTTAAGATAATAGAAAAAGAAGAGCAAACTAAACCTAAAGCAAGCAAATAGAAGAAAGAAAATAATAACAATCACAGCAGAATTAAATAAAATAAAAAATACAAGAAAAATGGAGAAAATCAACAAAACCAGAAGTTGGTTCTTTGAAAAGAATGACAAAATTGACAACATTTAGCTAGACAGACAAAAACAAGGGAGAGAGAGAGAGAGAAAGAAAAGACAAGTACTAAAACCAGGAAGAGGTGATAGTACTACCAACCTTACAGAAATAAAAAGGACTGTAAGGGAATACTATAGACAATCGTATGCCAACAAATGGAATGAAAGGGACACATTCCCAGAATGTGATTCAAACTCATTAAAAAATAAATAGCAATCTGAAAAGAGCTACAGCAAGTATTATTAGAAAGATAGATAATCAAAAACTTTTCTAGAAATAAAAGCCCAGACAAGATGACTTAACTAAAGAATTATACCAAATATTAAAGAGCAATTAATACCAATCCTTCACAAAATCTTTCAAAAAATATAAGAGAATACAGGCTGAGCGTGGTGGCTCACGCCTGTAATCCTAGCACTCTGGGAGGCCGAGGTGGGCGGATCGTTCTGAGCTCAGGAGTTCGAGACCAGCCTGAGCAAGAGCGAGACCCCGTCTCTACCAAAAATAGAAAGAAATTAATTGGACAGC
>CAUYSK010116046.1:0-17605 GCA_963575035.1 Avahi laniger
TTTTCCAAATGGCAACTGTCTTATTTGAGAGACTATAAGTCATAGCAAACACAACAGAGAAGATTTCTAAACTGCTACATAAATTACTATTCTGATTTAAAAGTTAACACAAATGTGTGTACACAGAGAGTGCAATGTGCAGCTCGCAATGGGATGGACATATTTGAAACCTGGACTGAGGGGGGGAGGGGGGCAAGGGCAACACACGTAACCTAAACATCTGTGCCCCCATATTATGCTGAAATAAAAAAAAAAAAAAGTATACCAATACAAAGAAACATCCAAATAGAGTATGAATGTTCTAAGTGGAGTAGGATATTGAAGGTATACAAATCTCAAGAGTTTTACTGACGGAATGTAAACCTATATTACAATCAGAACTTTTACTCTATCTATAATGGTATTTATAAATGTATACACATGTAATTACTATTTTTTTTTGCAATAAGCTCTTTTTTTGGCACACATTTGCAAATTTTTAAAACGTAATGATTAAACTTAGGTTTTGCTCCAAAGTTGTCATTCTAACTTAACTGACACTTGTTGATATCACAGGTTTAACTTTGGTTTCAGTAAAATCATGTTCAACCAATTAAAATATAAGGTTCATAGAAAAGGACTGAAAAATTATAGCTGCCAAGTTATTAAGTAGTTAAATCAGTAGGAACCTTCTGACAATGTATAAAATGTTAGCATTCGATCAACATCTGATAACAATAGAAGACGAGGAACATTTGGCTTCTCCCAAACTCTAGTATAAATTCTATCTAACAAATATAGTTCTGATAGACAATTTCATAACTTCTATAAAGAATAGTGGAAAATTAAGAATAGGAATCTTGGACACTGTTAAAGAATTTGCACGCTTTTGGCGTCCATTTGTGGTACCTTGGCTTCCTCTTATTTAGAAGGCAGCTTGTGATTTTTTGCCACCATCCCTTCCATTTCATCTCCATGCGGTTGGGAGCCTGTGGCCTTCTAGATCCTTGAGTGTGGTCTTTTGACTGAATCCAAATGTCACAGAACAAATCCCTTTATTAAAAGGGATTTGAAACTTGGATTCAGTCGAGGGGCCGCACTTGGGGATGGAGGGCCACCTGTGGACTTGAGGTCACAGGTTCCCCACCCTATTACAGTTAGGCTATCATAAAAGCCTCCCAAGAAGACACCCACCTCTCCCTTTCAAATAATATCTTAACCTATGCAAACCCTTCCCTTCTCCATTCCTGGAACATGTCTTAACCATGTGCAAATTCAATCCTGACTACATGTGGATGCTACTCCTGGACCTCCTGTTGGTTAGTCATGTGTTAGATAAATAGTTTGTATCTCAAGACTCATTCTTTAGCCATTAAATGAGGGAGTTGGATTAGGTAAACTTTAAGGATTTTATCAGTTCTTTCTGAAAGCCTTGTCCTTTGTAGATCATCACAGGGAATTCATTAATTTGCTTTAAACATATAATCATTCTTTAATTTTATACTTCAGCAGGCCTTAAGGATAAATGTGATACAGAATAACAAAACAATTCAATACATATCATTTGGCCTCTATTTAGTTTTATCATTATACTAACTAACACCAATTCTCACACTTGATTTCTTGGACTCAGGTTCCTTATTTGTAAAATACAGCTTTGCATTTAAAGATCTCTAATGTTTCTGTTAGTTTACCCCCGAAAAAAGTCTCTACGTATCGTAAGGGTAGAGGATAGCATAAAATACAGATTCTTGTTTACACTGCTGGCTCTTCGGAAAACAGTGTTTGCTGACAACAGTACATGTTGTGGGGGAGGAAAAAGTTCAAAGTTACAAAAGAAATTCATACCTGAGAGAAGTAAGGGATCCTTATCTAAAGACTTCTTAACATGATCAGATTCACCAGTCAACGAGCTTTCATCAATTTTAAGATCGTTGCCTTGAATAAGTATGCCATCAGCTGGAAGAAGATCACCTAAAATAAAAAAGCAATGATATGCTAAACTGTAAACACGAATAATTTTATGCTTGGTGTCAGATGTATTGCTCTTTTCTACTTACCATATTTCACTTGAGCAATATCTCCAACAGTAATGTCAGCTACGGGTATCTGAATGACCTGACCACCCCTGATGACGGTGAACTTCTGTTCTTGTTCAATTCGACTCTGCAAACCTCTAAACTGTTTTTCCTTACTCCAGTCGTTGAAAGCTGTTACTAATACCACACATACTACAGACAAGAGGATTGCTGCCCCTTCAATCCAACCAGTTTCACCTTCACCTTCTTCCTCCCCAACAGAAACTTCTCCACAAACTATTTGGAAAGAAAGAAAAAGGCTTATCAAAAAAAAAAATCCTGAATTGATGACAACATACATATATAACTCCAAACCATATTTTCATTTTAATTATGTTTATTTACTGAATCAATTTTATTTATAACTCTAAATTCATTAAATTAAAAGCATTCAACAACAACAAGAACACTTATTATGTCAATTTCAAGTTCCCCGCTTCTGAGATTCTCAAGCTCAGGGAAGCAGAATAGTGTACCAGCTAAAAGTAAGGACACTAAAGGAGATCAAATCTTGGTCCTAAGGCAAGTTATTTATTTTTAAGACTTGGTTTCTTCACCTGTCAAATTTGGGTACCACCGCCTCTCCCAGAGTTATCATGAGGATACCTAGAAAGTAGGCAGAACAGTGGCTGAGACATCTTTCACACTCAACCCATTATTTACTATGTCATTTTTATTGGACTGTGACCAAAGCTTGACTTTTATAACATGAAAAGTTAAGCAAAGTACTACTTGTTAATTTAACTATTTGAGTACCTACTAGGTGCCAGACGCTATTTTAGGAGCTAGAGATACAGTAGTGAATAAGACATACAAATTCCCTCTCGTCATGGAACCCACACTCAGAATGGTAGGTAGTGGTGACGGGTATGAAAAATTCAGATAAGAAGACATGAATAAGTAACTTCAGATACTGGTAAGAGCCACAAAGAAAATAACACATGGTGATGTGTTATCAAACGAAGAAAGAGGGCTGAGGTTCAGTGAGTAGAGAAGGCTCCTCTGAGGTGTCTATGACATTTGAGCTAGGAGCCAAATGGTAATAGGGAAACAGCCATATAGATCTAACGGAAAAGAATTCCAGGGAGAGATGAAAGTCAGTGCAAATGCTCTATGGCAGAAAAGAGTTCAGAAACGGATGAGGGGGAAAAAAACTGAAAACCCAAAACCGTAGAGTCAACAATGGTGAAGAATAATGGAACTGCGCTTTTGGGACTTCAGGCTGTAATCTACTTGTGAGTCTAAAATCAATTCAGCAGTGCATGAGCAGCATTCTGAAAAATGAAACAGAACAAAACAGAAAGGATATACATGTAGTAAAGGTAAGTACTGCTTTTTGAAACTATACTCTGATCATTTATAAATTCACATGAAGGAATATATGTTTCTGGGTTATGTAAAATTATTTCTTACTGCGTTGAACTGAAATGTCTAAAAGGCAATGGTTTTCCTAGGATAGACAAGGCAGGAGAGGACGAGTCAGAAGAAAAGAATGAGTAAACAGATGACACTAAAAATGATTAAAGCATATTCCAGAACCATGAGCACAGACTGAAGAAAGGATCTGAGGTGTGAGAGCACTAATTAAACATTAACGTGGGAGAGGAATGTTGGGTGGATTGAAGGGAGAGAAGGCAGAGAATGAAGTAAGATCAATTGGGGATGAAATGGAAGACATGACGTGAACAGTCACAAAAAATATCCTGAGAATCATCAGTAGGATTCACTCTTACCGGGTATAAAGGATGTTCTCTAAAGTAAGGTAGAGATAGGATGATCCACTGACTGGTGGGGGCATCAACGCAAATACTAGAACTTCTATGTTAATTATCTTCAAGTTCAAGATATCACTATGTATCACTGTATACAATAACCAGTTAAGTGAATTGATGATTCAGATTATTTTAAATAGTAGAAGCTGTGAGGATAACATCCCCCTCACTCCCAGAAGACAGGAGATTAATTCTAAGTTAGAACAAGTCTGAATTTAAGGACAGATGAAGGTTGAAACACCATCCTGATTACTTTCATCAACTCAGGAATATATCTAAAAGATTATCCAAATGAAGCATTTCAGAGGGTTTTGATGTCATGTATTAAAAATATAAAAATGCAATACTTCATAATAGTGTGCAAGAACAGATTGACATCAGAAGATGGAATTTACCGGTCATATTCCAACAAACATCTTTTCGTAACTAGTGGATGGGACTGAAAATGAGTATCATAATGTAGTGATACACGTTGTCCACTTGGATTTATATAATGTTGTGTGTTTCTTTTCATCTATGAGAGACACTAAAACCAAGTTCTGAAATAAATCAAACTTAGACCCGAATCAGGTTAATAATAATGTGTTATGGCCATTAAAGATCAAAATTTTAAACTTTATCTTTTTCTTTCAATTTCTTTTTTTGTATATGCTTAAAAATACACAGATTATATACAGTTTAAACATATGTAATTAATAAATGCACCATTTGGAGGTATGTATTCAATTTTTTTCTTGGTAAGAGTAACCAAAAACCAATATAACAGAGGTTAAGGGGGAAGGAGTTATGTGACAATTACATAATTTTCATTTTAAAATCATGTGTGCATATTTACCACTAAACTAAATATTTCAAAAGAGAAGTTAAAACAAATTAATGACATATTTCATATACAGTTCTACTCTATATTATACAGATAAGATCAGAATGATCTTGAAATAGATAGTAGTAAAATATTTTAAGAAACCGAATCCTTTTCCTACTGACCACCATTACAAATTTTTAGAGAAGCTGTAGGGAAAAAAAGAAAGTAGTATCAAGATCAAGTTACAAAAGGACTATAGTTTATAGTTACAAAAAATTTTTTAAATAATGTTTTCAATAAAGTCCAAATATAATAATAAAAATCTACTTTAGTAAAGGTGTTTCCTTGTAAACATATTCAACTGAGAGAGATGCAAAATCTAAATTCATTCTATACTCTCTACCTCAGGGCAAATATTCCATTTTAAAACCCGCTATTTGAGCTATTTCTTGAGTGATGTATCAACTGTGTGCACCAACAGCATACAGAAGTAGTTCTCAAAGTGTTGCTGAGGAACCCCAAAGGTATCACTGAGGTCAAACCAATTTTCATAATAATATTAAGACATTATTTGCCTCATATTTCATTAATGTAAAACAGAATTTTCCAAAGATAACATTACATGTGATAATGTAACACATTAAATGCAGAAACAGACATGAGAACCCAATTATTTTCAACGAAGCCAGACTTTAAAGAGATATGATGAAATGAAAAACATTACCACTCCTCATTATTTCATTTAAAAATTCATTATGGGGGGGCCACTTTTCATCAAAATGCTATCTATGCTGATATGTACTAGGTTATTATTTTAAAAGGCACTGACATTTTTTCCAGTTTTATTGAGGTATGATTGATAAATAAAAATTGCATATATATAGGGTATACAACATAATATTTTGATATATGTATATATTATGAAATGATTACCACAATCAACATATCCATCACCTCACACAGTTACCATTTTTTTTTGTGGTGAGAACACATTGATAAATATTTTTAAATTTCTCCATTTTAACTTAGACTAAATATCTACAACTCATATAATTAAAAAGCTCTTTGGAGTCCTCAATACTTTAAGAGTGTAAAGGGGTCCTGGGACCAAAATGTTTGAGAACCCCTAGTATGCAGACACCAGTAACTACAGATTTATTTATGGTGTGGGCTATTGCACACATTTTCACACCAAAGAGTATGAGTAAGAAAGTTTGATAATTTAGATTTCTATGACTGTAGATATGCAAATAAAAGATTTCCTTTAAGCAAATTACTGTATCTTAATGTTAAAAAGTAACATGATAAAAAGATACATGTAGTATACTAATAAATGTTAAAGAAAGAAACTTCAAACACTAAATAACTTCCCACCATGTAGCAAAAATCTTTCCATGTTTCATTAGCAACTTTCAGCAGATTGTGACTCCTCTTTAAAGGGTCTTACAACACTGACAACTCCAGATTACCTTCTCAGTTAGATTCTAATACCAGCATCTCCATTAACAAATTTGGGAAAGTACCTGTCACTACATTCTACAAATGAAGCAGTTCAAATTTCAAAAATTTTTGTCCTAGACTTTGTTGGTAAATAAATTCTACTCTATTGAAAACATTTTTCTTTAATTTTCTAAAAGTAAGGAGATTTTAATAATCTGATAACTCAATTCTGGAATACCAATTCCCAGTATTCTACAGTGACAGGTGGGTAAATGGGGAACTAAAGAATTCAGCTGTACGTTGCTAAACATGGTATGACCTCCCTTTTCATATAAACACATACATCCACAGCCCTCCCCCCCGCCACGTACACATTCACATATATTAACACACACAGCCACACACAGACATATAACATTTTTAAAAATATGGAATGATTTATCAAAAATGGTATAGCAGGAATCTATTAGAATAGCAGGAATCTCTAACAAGTAGAATTTCTGGTAAATATGAACTTCCTCTGGACTGTCTCCCCACTCAGTTCTAACAGCAAAATACGTATTATTTATTTAATAAAAAGTTTTAAAAATAATTTAGCTCAACACTGACAACAGTATTGCCTAAATCCCTTCTTACCTACATCAGTAATTCTCAACCAGAAGCAGTTTTGCCCCCTGTGGGACACCTGGCAAAACCTGGAGACATTTGTGGTTGCCTTAACTGGGGGGTGGTTGTCAACAGTACTACTGCTGAGAAACTCTGATCTACACTGATCTCAGATAAACTGGCTTATTCTGTAACCAGCTCTCTTAAAAAAAAAAAAAAAAAAAAAAAAGAAGAAAGTTCTCATATGAGCCTAGGCACATCTTGGAAGGAATTATTTTACATGATCACCTTAACTTTTAGAATTAGCAAATATTCATTAAACTGTCTGTAACTTGAATGGTATAGGAATAAAGCTTTCACAAACAAAAATATTTTAGTGAATCAGTGTTTCGTTACAGAAAATACTATTGGTTCACTTTATAGCTACTTGAATATAGTAACCAAAACCCAGGATAGATTTCTTACCAGTTATATTATAGAAATGTACCAGCCGGAATATTAATTTTAAATAAATTTTTTAAAAGGCAAAGAAAAAGAAATTTAAAAGAGAAATGAAGGCCATAAGAAAGATGAAAAAATACAAAACCACTGGTAGCTACAAGTTAAAGCAGAACTACCACTCTATAGTGTATTTCTCTGTTGGTCAGGATAACTTAATACAGGCTGAGTAGCTCTTATCTGGAACACTTGGGAACAGAAGCGTTTCAATCTTTTTTTAATTTTGAGATATATGTATACACATAATGACATATCTCAGGGATTGGACCCAAGTCTAAACATGAAATTACATTTCATATACACCTTACATACATAGCCCAAAGGTAATTTTATACATTATCTTTAATGATTTTGTGCATGAAACAAAATTGTGTTAAGTACTTATGTGTGAAATTTTTCATTTGTGGCATCATGTCAGTGCTCAAAAAGTTTCTGATTTTGGATTTTCATATTAGAGATGCTCAACCTATAAACATTTCTATAATGGCAAGGTAATTATCCAAATGGTGTATGTAACAAAAATTTTAAGAACTAGAAAAGTAATGGATTTGGGAAGAGAATAGAATTTTGTTTTCATAAAGATGTTTTCCAAAAGAAACAAAAAATTAAAAACTGGAATTGTTGTATAATAGAATAGTGTTCTAAAAACAAAAACAGTGATAGCACAGACCATGTCATATACATGTCTTAGGTCTGTGCCAGACACACAATATATGTATGGAAATATATATGGACAGGTTATTTAACCTCTGTGCCTCACTGTAAAAGGGAGGTGACACGATCTAAATCATAACAAACGTCAATGAATGTTGGGCAGCTACTGTTATTATGTGCTAATTAAATGAACAAGCTGAACTAGCATCACACATAAAAGTCTTCCCCCGTCCCCCTCCATTTACTTACGTGTATTATCCCCTTCTGGAGGTTGATAAAAAGAAAGGCCTAATGATACTATGGCTGCGATTTCTAATATAATTAAAGTGACATCTTGTAATGCTTCCCATACTAATTGAAGAAAAGTTTTTGGCTTTTTAGGAGGTATAAAATTCTTTCCAAACACTGCTTCTCTTCTTTCTAAATCTGCAGGGTTTCCGCTTAAACCTAATAAAGAAAAACAAATTTCAGTGAACAGTTTTACTACTTACAAATGAAAATATCTGTTTTCATTCAAAGTATCTTAGTTCATCACTCCTCATATTACAACTCCTAAGACCCTACCAAAATGTTTATTTTCATGCTTTAGACTAAGTATACAGAATTTAAATCACTGAAAAACATGTGCAGTGCTTTAAAAGAACATTTTAGACTGAAGCCTGGATTAAGCACTTTCACTTTCCCAAGGGCTTATCTTTGATCATACTGTCTTATACCATCCTGTAGACTGCTGGAGACCAGAACTGAGAAGACAGTTTGATGGTTTTTATACTGAAGTTAGACATTTCCCTGACCTTAGGATACTTTCCTTCCAAAGCTAGAGACATTTATATACAAAGATATGAATGGAGATTTGATTTAGTAACTGCATCTTGGAAAACCAGTCAGTGAAAATCCTTGAGAACAATGAAGAGTTAATCTATCATAAGCTCTAAAAGCTTCTTTACTAAAATGTTTCTGTCATACTTAGACTGATTAAAGATTTGCAAGTCACACAACACAGGACACTTAAGATGATCTTTCTTAAAAGAAACAGGTCGTGTTACTGGCTGACTGTACCTACTGTCACTGTAAAGGAGATGGTACACTGTAGGACATAGTAGTTATTGTTTGAGTGGAATAATATTTATTGTGTGTGTCGAATTCAAAAGATATGAGGAAGGAGGTTAAGAGAGAGTTGGATGGACATCCATTTTGTCTTTCTTTTACCCTATCAAGCTAGTCCCCCTCTAATTTAACCCCGTTGATCCTGTGAAACTCAGATATATCCCAATTAGTTAATGCAAAGTATGTAAACATGTACATTACTGTGCGGGCAGAGCAATACAGCAGTGGCAAGTGACATTTTTCCCTAGTCTATTTAAGAATGCTGAAGAAAAGAGCAGAGATAACAGAATAATATTACTTTTAATTATCACATTAAACCTGACTTCAACTTGTGCTTTTGGCAAGAGACCATTCCAAGAGAACAAAGACAGGAAAACAGTAGATTACTGGAAGGCTCTTGGCTCTAAGTGTTTTAACTATCAATTTCAATGCTGAGGCAGGCAGAAAATAGAAGAGGAGAACTAATTACACTGTTAGAATAAATAATGAGCAATGAATATATAGATTTAAAGTAATTATTTACTTTGTTGAAGGCACCAAAAAAAGATTTCAGAGAATGTTCTCACTAGCGATTTTAACAAGGTCCACACTGGGCAGTTCAGAAAACATTTTCGATTTCTGACAACAGAAGTCATCCAACTGAAAGCTTCCAAAGAGCTCTAAGCTTTGAGACAGAGTCAATGGAAAGCAAGGCAGTGAAAGATTATAATTAATAAGGATGGTATTAGACAGTGGGTAGGTTCGTCCTGTCTCATGTTTTAATACCCTCACTAGCAAAAAAGAAAAAAAAAAAACAAACAGATTGCTATCCCTCCCTTTGTTGGTCTCCAATTTTTTTCCTAAGAAATTTGTTTGGAGACATTCATTATATCAGTTTAACTCACACTGAATAGAGACTATGGTTAATTGTACACATACAACACCTGATAGTTTTAAATATCACCACTTTAATCACAATAATATTTGTTCAAATCTTACATTGGTTACAATAAGAGCCAGTATTTTATGCTAATGCTGAAAAGAATGGCCACAGAGCTAAAGATAGCCTAAAAATGCAACTTGGAGGAAATCTGGGAGATAAAAAAAAAAAAAAAGCAGCTGGTCTTAAAGGTTATTATAATTCTTCTAAACTACCACCACACACACAAGCACATACCTAGGGCACTATACCAATAAAGCTGTCTGGTTTAGCAATTAGATGAACCTAGGTTCCAGTTCACCTACTGTAATCTTATACAAGACATTTAACCTCTTTGGGGGTCAAAGGTCGGCATTAATATTTCTTGTTTAACTTACAAAGTTGTTCTGAAGGACCAAAGGAGAAAGTATATAGTTTGTAAATCCTAAATTACAGGAAAATTGTTATTAAGCTAAATAAGGGGAAGACAAGTTACACATTAATTGAACACTGTAGGTACTAATTCTATTTGAGGGGACAATTTCTATTAATAATAAACTTACACAATCTAAATATAATAAACCTAACAGTTTTGTAACAATAGTCTGTTTCCCAACAGATGTGTACTGAATACCTACTACTTCCAGGGACTGTTCTATGTGCTGAGGAGTCAGTATGAACAAGACAATTCCTACATTCAGCAAGCTTGTTGACGGAGACAAACAAGTGAACAATTAAAATAATTACAGACTCAAATAAGTGCAATGAAGATGATGAAAAGCAGCCACTGGAACTCTCTTAGTAGGTTCTATTAGGTTCTCTGAGGAGTTGACATTTAACTTGAATCTGAACCATGAAGAGTCAACCAGAGAAGCCTTTGGAGTAGAGTATTCTCAGCAGCACAAAAGCAAATACAAAGGCCCTGAGACCAAAACAAGGCCAAAAGATTCAAGAGCCAGAAATAAGGCCATGGTAGCTAAAACTCAGTGACAAAGGAGGAAAGAAGAGAAGGTCAAAATGTTAAAAGTGGCCAAAGACAAGATCATGGGGATATGGAGAGGAGACTGGTGTCCGCAAGATAATTTTAAAGCAGGGTAGTGACAACTAATGTGCCTTTTAGAAAGGCCATTTAAATTGGCATGTGAAGGATAAATTGAAGAGTACAAGGGTGGGGGAAAAAGACCAGTCAGGAGGCTCTTGCAGTACAAAGAAAGAGATGATGGTGCTTAAATCTACGTTTTAAAAGTGGAGGCAAAGAAGGGTAACTGGATCTGCCAGGTATCTTGGATGGAGATCAGACAACTTGCTGAAGGACTGGATATGGGATGAAAGGGAAAGAGAAGAATCAAGAATGATATCTAGACTTTTTTTGTTTTCTTTTTGGTCCAAGCACTTGAGTGGGTGGATGATGGAGTCATTTACCAAGATAGGGCAAGCTTTGGGAATTGAAGAATTGAAGGGGAAAGGGAGAGAGGAGTTAATGGTTCTGTTTTATAGATCTAAACAAAACAAGTGGACATGTCCGGTAGACAGCTGGCTATCCACATTCAGAACTCAACCGTACCTTGATGAGTCTGATCCAAAGGCTCATCAATATACAAATGATTCTGGAGCCACAGGCCCGATGAGAGCTCCCAGAAAGCTAGAGTAACTAGACAAGGGAGCAGGGCTGAGGCTGCAACCTTGAAGCACTCCAACATTGACAGTCAGATGGGGGAAGAGAAGTCAAAGGCAACTGAGAAAAAATAGCCAGTGAAAGGGGCAGTGGGGGGGTGGGGGGAGGAACAAACAAAACATGTTCATGCAGTACTACAAAAGACTAGAGAAGAAAAGAATTTTTTAAAAGATGATGTGGCTGACTACAGCAAATGGTGTCACAAGGTTGAGTAAGATAGAGAATGGAACACTTTCTTTCACTATACAGAGGCTGATGACCTTGACAAGGAATCTTCCAGGGGAGTGGTGTGGAAGAAAGTTTGATTAGAAAGAGATGAACAGAGGATGGGAATGAGCAAGTGGAAACAGTAAGTACAGATAGCTTTTTCCAGGAGTGTGATGCAGTGGCGAGAAATAAATTGGTAAAGGTGAGTAAAATGGGTTTCACTTGCATTTCATTTTTTAAAGAGAGGTGATAGATATTAAGACAAGTTATTTATCAATGAGAGTCATCAAGTAGAGAAGACGACACTGATGATGCTACAGGAGACAAAGGATAATACTACAGGTAAAGCCTTTGTAGAGGTGAGAGGGAATGGAATGCAGGGCTGAGGTGTTAGCCCAGTATGTACACACGAAGAGGCTTCCACTGTAAGGAGGGAGAAAGTAAAGTATGAGAGGAGAGATATAGCTAAGCTGGAAGAACTGGTAATGAAACTACCTGTTCCTTGTTTTAAAAAGATATGATATCAAATTATTAAGAATATTTATGAGTCAGCATAATGAGAAATCTTCTGCCTAATTAGCTCAGTTGATTGCAGCATAGTGACAATGAAGCCAAGGTCATGCATGGGATTGATCTCCTTATGGCTCAGTTAGCTTCACAAAGAGACAATATAACCAAAAAACATCAAAAGCAACATCAGAATTATATGCTTTGGGGGTCTGGATCCACCACTGTGGGGAGTAAGAAAAGCTTATATTTGTTCTACAAGTGGATAATAGCTCAACGGTATTGGGTTTATATTTGAAAAGAACATATTATGGAATAAAATACAAATTATATCAAGACCTTGATGTTCTACAAGAAAATGTAGCATCCCAATTGCTGGGACTAATAAAATTATGCCCCAGTTTAGGAAACGAAGAAGGATGGGGGACAGTTTACTGGAATGTTGGGAACAGGCAGGTTTAACTAAAAATCATGGCTAATACAAAGCACACAGTACACTCTTATCAAATTCTGTACTTTAAGCTGTCTATATTTGTATGTATATTATGTGTGTGTGTGTGTCTATGTGTGAGATGGTTGGCGTGCCAGCAGCAGCCAACCTGACTTCTCTAAGTGAGGACCATAGGAAAACATGCAGACCAAGAAAGTATATAAAAATTTATGTTCATTCTTCTTGGGAAACGGTCTAATATTCTCACCATATTCTCAGTATCAAAAGAGGAGATGATCCATCCTGCACTCCCAAATTTAAGAGCCACTGGCCTAAAGCCAAATTTATGTATTCTTTCCCAAATGCTTTCCATGTGACAGGCACTAAGCATACAAAGGGAAATGAGTCAGACAGGATGCCTTTGCCTGGCACTTGCTTTCAAGGAACTCATAATAAGTAACCAGTTAAACACACTAGGTTGTGTGTGTTTTGGACTTTCAGGCCCAAGGCTCAGGAGAAAATCCTGGACTAGATCTACAAATGTGGCAATCGCCAGTATCCAGATGGCCCGTGAAGTCATGGGAGTGGATGTTATCATCCAGGAAAGTGTACAGATGAACAGAAATCTGAGGATAACCAACATCTAATAAGTATAAGAGGCTAATGTGACTTGCCAGATAGGAACAAAGAACAAAGAAAACCCTAAGAGGACAACGCTATGAAAGCCAGAAGAGAATGTTCTGAGAAGGAACTATGTCTTGTAATCTGAAAACTGAACTTAAAAACAACAACAAAAAAACCCCTCTAAGCATGCTACTTCAAGCTCTATCAAATGAGACTTAAAAAATATAATATATATGCTACAGAAAGTAGTCTGTCTTCAAAAAATTTATAAACAATGAAAACTAGTGACTAGAGCAGCTATTAAATTAAATGTATAATTCTCTATTACAGTGACAATAAATTTCTAGGACAAGGTCATGCAGGATCATCAATATAAAACCCTCACTGGTAACTCTACACAAGTCTTAAAACAGATGCCTGGTACGCCATGGCTATGCAAAAACTTGAGGAATGATTGTGCTAGCTAATCTGTATAACCAAGCATATATATTGGGTCTTTAGAGCATTCTTATGGTAGCCTATGTATCAATGATTTATCCCTAAACTCTTTTTTAAAGAGTTAAAATATATTTCTATGTGTGAATGTTAGTTTTATTCTATTATACCATGAAGACATGGTTAAAGTACACCATTAGTAAGAGCCTTACTTCTAGTGAGTGCAAATATAAACTGTCATCTGAAACATTTTGGAAACATTAGGCAGCCAGAGACAATTACTGTTGACTCTTCCTTGCTTTCTACCACACATTTCTCTTGTTTTACTCTACCACTCTCTCCTATTGTTATTTTTTTTTCCTCTTCTACCTAATTTTAGGAACCACCACTTAAAAAGCTTAGTGTCCCATTTGCTTTCTTGCCCCTTACAAGTGCATGAGCCATATCTCTTACAAAATAGCAGCACCTGTCTTTTATGAATTATTTTAATACTTTGCTTAATGTAGTAATACTGAATAATAAACATGATACTACAACTAGAGGTCTGAAACCCTATTATTAGTGAGTCTACCATTCAGTATAAAATATACAGCTAACATAAGAACACATTAAAATGAAAAAGATACCAAAACCTAATGTTAAAATGTTAAGGATCGAAAAATGTGATTTAGAATATAAAAAACTCAATGTATGCAAACAACAAAGATACAAAAGAAAAAAATTGTGAAGGGAATTTTATGCAATTAGGATGTTATAAGCAGATTATTTTGGTATAAAAGTGTATTTTTCAATTTGGAGGACTGTAAGATAGATGCCTGCTCTAACAGAGCTAAAAATATGAAGTTTTAAGTCTCAATTCTGGTTAACCTTGAAATTTATAGTTTCCATTCCTTTAACAGCAATGATGGTCAGTAAGAACAAATGGGAAGTTTTTCACATGGAAATTGAACACCTCCTATTGATGAGTATACATACAGTATACGTATACATACATACTCTATTCTGTTAGAAAACATTCTATTAGAAACATATTCTGTTAAAAAACAAATGATAAATTGTTGGGAAAAATGAGGAAGCACACAAATACAACTTCTTGAATAGAGCACATTTTTAAAGACCAGATCAACAAAGAGAACCTGAAGACAAAATTTTTTTCACCATGTAATTCTAAAAAAACATTTTTGTTTTTCCACCAAAAAATACTGTTGAGAGAAGGGAACATGGGTATCTCTTTCTCAATATCTCAACTCTATTACGAGTTATGTGAGATGAACATTTTTTTTTTTTTTTTTTGAGACAGAGTCTCACTGTGCTGCTTGGGCTACAGTGAGTGTCGTGGCGTCATCCTAGCTCACAGCAACCTCAAACTCCTGGGCTCAAGTGATCCTTCTGTCTTGGCCTCCCGAATAGCTGGGACCACAGGCATGTGCCACCATGCCCGGCTAATTTTTTCTATATATTTTTAGTTGTCCAATTAATTTCTTTCCAATTTTAGTAGAGATGGAGTCTCGCTCTTGCTCAGGCTGGTTTCCAACTCCTGAGCTCAAACAATCCGCCTGCCTCGGCCTCCCAGAGAGTTAGGATTACAGGAGTGAGCCACCGCACCCGGCAAGATGAACTTTTATAATACGCAGTACACTACGGTGGTCAAAAGGATGGTCTCTTTGTAGCCAGAATGAGACTGTAGCCAGAGAGTGACTTTGGGTAAATTATCTTTTTGTGCCATGGGTTCTTCAGATGTAAAACAGGATAAAGGTGTAGCATGATAACAAAGGTGTTAAAATATTAACTCATTTTAATATTTGTAAGTGCTACTATTCAAAATGGCATAAAAGTGTTACCCACTACAAGTTTTATCTATCATTTTGGTGTTGTTCCTAAGAAATGTCCTGAGTTCTTCCTCCAGATTTTATAGCAATCTACTATCAGCACCTCTAATATTTCTGATTTTCCTTCTCCGCTCATTTTTCTCTTAAGCGTGTATCTATCACCAACACGCTACACATTTCATTTAGTTGTCCTATGAATTGTCTGTCTCTCCCATGTGAAAATAAGGCAGGGATTTTTGTTTCTCATTCATGGACGCACACCCAGTGCCTAGAAAAGTACCTGTCACATGGCAGATACCCAATAAATACTATATTCCAGCAACTCTAAGATGTACATATTCTTATATTAAAATCTCTGAAATTGGGATGTGCTCTAATCATAAAATTTGACCATCTTCCAATAACTGCCAATGCTTTTTTTTTTTTAGGGGAGGTACATAAAACACATGACAACCAACAACCCAGGTCTGATGAAAGACGGCATGTGTTAATGAATGAATGAATAAATGCAAGAACTAAAGGGACAAGCAAACAACTTCAGTTTTACCTATTCAAAATTCACGTCCTTTGAAGAATCATTTTAATTCTCACTCTAACTATAAACAAGTTCTTCTAACAAAAGAATACTTGCCATCTAGATTATTTCCTTGGGCATACGAACTCCTAATTGCTTATCTTGATCATGTTTCATTTGTTATTGGTCTAGTTGATGACAGTGACAAAATGTTCACTACCTTTTTGAGTGAATTATTTCTACTAAATTAAACTAAAACTATGAATATTTCTTTGGAAATAATATTCCTGTGAAGGATGCTAATGTTTTTAATTTATACTTTAAACAAATGTAAACACAAATATAATGCTTAAAATGGCTTGTTTCACATTCTTTAAAAGAACATTTCAAAATGACAAATTGTATATATAAATAGTGAAGACAATAGTTTATATAAGTTTTAGCAAATATTAAATTCACGATACTAAGAAGAACATGAGCAAAAATTTTCTAAGAATAAAAGAGGGGGAAATAATGCACATATTTACTTAATAGCACAAAGTAGCAATAATTCACATAAAATTTTGAGTGTTAAGTGAATATTTCTAGAGGTTATTCATAGATGTCATCATGCTGCCAAAAGAGTACATAATCACCTCCTTCCCAAATTTTAAAAACCACTGTACTTAGGTACAAAATTTTCAGTTGATTTCAATAATTAAACCAAAAATCAATGCAAAGAGTACATTAGTATTACAGTTTCTTTTGTGCGGTTCTTTTGGGCAAACTAATGAGAAATCATGTCTATCAAAATGAGAGGGCATAACAGAAGGGTATTCAGTTACTAGAAGATAAGAGCTTTGATTAATAGCAAAGAAATACAAAGACATGATTAGGGGAAATACAGTTAAGTGTGGATTTGAAACTGAACTTCAACACTGATTTTATGAACAAACTATGTTGTTACATTGAGAGCTCTTTTATGTTAACATCTCTCAACATAGTGCTCATGAAACATCCAACCACATTTCAGACTGAATGTAGAAAGTACACACGGTTAATCTGAATTAATGAATCTACCAAATGAGAACTGCATATTAATGGAGAAATCTCTAAGATGCTATAAAGTTAACTAGTATTTCAAGGTGGGTTTGCAAAATGAACAAGCTCAGGATTTTGTCAAATTACTATTAAAGTCCACAGGACTGTTCCATATTCCCTGAATCTACAGCAGTAATAGGGATCCTAATTACCTTAAAATATACAGAAAAAATTAGCCGGGCATGGTGGCGCATGCTTGTAGTCCCAGCTACTCGAGAGGCTGAGGCAGTAGGATCGCTTGAGCCCAGGAGTTTGAGGTTGCTGTGAGCTAGGCTAACACCACGGCACTCACTCTAGCCAGGGCAACAGAGTGAGATTCTGTCACAAAAAAAAAAAAAAAAAAAATTTTTGTTGAGAACAGGACTTTTTTGGTTTTGTTTTTTTTTTTTGGAGACACGGTCTCACCCTATCGCGTAGGCTAGAGTGTAGTGGGCATGATCATAGCTCACTATAACCTCGAACTCCTG
>CAUYSK010116047.1:0-16152 GCA_963575035.1 Avahi laniger
CTCCCTACTTACTCCATGCTAGCCTGGGCAGTGGTTGTTGAATTGGAGGAGGATCCAACGGAGTGTGTGAATGTGGGATAAAATATCTTTCTTGTACCTGTTTGTGGTTTAGCATTGTACTGAAACAAATAAACAAACAAAAAAAGGAAATAGACTTGAAAATTATTTGTCATCATAAAATGAAACAAGAAAAATTAAAATATTTATTGCCGGGCCAAAAAAATACACAAAAGTTGATTATTGAAATTTTGTGAAAAGTGAAGGAATATTTGTCACATAGAGTCTGTTCAAAATAAGAGATAAAAAATAAGGAAAAAGAAATATAATTTCTAGAATGTATCTTTTGAGATTACTGTTAAAATGCCTTCTGTTACCCTAGGCCATTTTGAAAGGTTGCATTCATATGATCAAGTGAAAAATTGTGGGAAACAATGCTACTCTTTGATTTCTCATATTAAAAAAAGTGTGTCGGACTGCAGCCTTTGTATTGCATTTTTTTGTGATTTCTAGAAATTTAAATAAAATAAAACATTTATTAAATATTTGTTCCTTTTTAAAATCAGATTATATATTTACTTTGTTAAGTTTGAGTCACGGATGATGTGAAAAATCATGTTTGCTTCAAAATTTGAAAGATGTATAATAAAAGTTATATTTAGTAGTCCTCAAATATATAATCACAAGTACCAAATACAATATTTGAATAATTTAGAACTACTTTGCACCAATTATAAATCTATTATGAAAGAACAATTCAATTCTATTACTGATAAAAACTATATATATATATATATATATATACACAGCAATGTATAAAGTTAAAAGTGACTAGTGGTTATAGTATCTTTTTTGTTATGAAATTGCTAGAACAAAAACAATAGAATGGAACACACGATTTAACTCAAGTTTAAAATTTCTCAAGAAAATAGGCACATATAAAGTGACCTAGTCCATTTGGACTGCTATAACAAAATACCATAGATTGGGCAACTTATAAACAACAGAAATTTATTTTTCAAAGTTCTAGAGGCTGGGAAGTCTGAGATCAAGGAGTCAGCAGATTCAATGTCTGATGAGTGCCTGCTTTCTGGTTCATAAATGTTACCTTCTCACTGTGTCCTCACGTTATAGAAGAAATAGGGGTCCCTCTCAGTCCTCTTGTATAAGGGCATTACTCCCATTCCTGAGGGCTCTGCCTTTATGACCTAATTACTTCCCAAAAGGCCCCACTTCCTAACCTTGAAGTTTAGGATGTCAACGTATGAACTTCGGGGGAAAACAAACATTCCGATCACGCCGTACAAAGGCACACACAACCAGAACCCAAGGTTTACAGCAAATTATGCAATGGAGTCAATAAATGGCTCTCCTTTTTTCTTTATTTTTATTTTTCATGATAATTGTTTGAAGTAAATTGGGTGTTATCTATTTCTGACTTAGACAGCCAACTTTGAGAGCAGTAAGATAAAGAGATGCTAGCTTCTTAATTACAGATAATGCTCCCAAATGCTTCTCATACAGCCATTTGTGAATAAATCCAAAGTACCACCATCCAAATGAATGAATCTATTAATAACGTATATCCAAATGACTGGTATCTATTATACATTGCGTGTGTGTGTGTGTGTGTGTGTGTGTGTGTGTGTGTTGCGGTGACTTTGCTTTCCTAGTGCCTTTGTTCATATTACAAAATGTGAAACATTGATGTTTTATAATTACAGATGCTTCTATTTATTTTAGTGAAAGCCTCGGATGTTTGAAAACCATGTGCATGATGAGACAAAGTTGCACATATAGACAATATAATAGATTAGTTTATGTTTTATCCCACTTTATTTTTTCTCTTTGGTCAAATATGAAGCAGATCAGAGAAGACATCCTCTATTCATTTGTTTTCACCCTGATTATCACCCAACAATTATCAAATCCTCACAGTAGATTTTTATTTACTAATTTTTTTATAAAAGGTGAAATAAGGCAATGTATTGAGAAGAGTGCTGGTATATCAAGGCAAATTAAGTATTTTCTGAGTTGTCACACTCTATAATCTTTTATAAGTTTCTATAACATATACACAAAAGGGTGAAGTATAACATCTAATATCAATATATTGTATTTTAAAAATTATATAAAATGTTATAATTGATAAAATAGCATTCATTGTGCCAATTTGGATCATTTTGCTCACTCCTCTCAGAAGCTTGTGCTGGGGACAGCTAATAATTCTACCATTTTTAAAAAAAATTTTTTCCTTCACAACAAAAATATTACAAATATTGGGGATCTTTTCAGATTATAACCTTTTTAAGTCAAATTAATATAATTCTTGATGATAAATATAATGTCATGCAGTAAAAAAATTCCCTTTCCCTGATCAAATTTCTTTATCAAATAGTCCAAACTTCTGAGCATAAACATCAAAGCTCTAGACGATTTGGCATATATTCATTTGTTTTTCATTTTGTTCAATTCTTCAAAGCACTTGTTGAGTGGCTTGTGAGTACTAGGCACTGGGCTATGGACAGGGAACTGGGAGGTGAGCAGCACAGATGCCGGCTCAGAGATTCTCTAATGAGCTAGATTGTCATGCAAATTCTAGCAGAGTACAATGTGGTAAGGATTATAATAAAGTTTCATACAAGTTCCTGTGGAGTGCAAATGGGAAGAAACAACTATTTCTATTAGAGGACTTCTGGGAAGTGACACTTAAAGGAACTAGGATTTGTAGATGTAGCCTCAAATCTTTCCTAATAGGCAATTGTTACCTGAGCATCAATTAGTATGAAAATTAGAGCATATTTTTTACCTCTATTTGGTGGTACAAACTATACAGGGGCTAGAAACAGAAATTGAGAATTAAGATGAAAGTATTACAGTGTGAAAACTGGAAAACTTCCATCAAATTTAATAAAGGAAATGGTCATCAATGTAAAAAACTGCAGAGGTTAGAAGATCAGTGCTTTGGTAGGGGCACTGTAGGCAGCTGGAACATGTGAACAGCCTTCACAAGCACATTTTGGTGGAATGGAAGCAAACTGAGACTATGAAGGATAAGTACAGGTGCTGAGAATGTAATTCCAGGCCCATTCTCTTTCTTTGGAATCTGTTAATAATAATTTATTTTGAAATAAAAATATTTGTTAAGCATTGTTTTGTAGAAATGTATTAGTGCTGTGCCATTGAAATGAATTTAAGCAATAAAAACCTAAATCATATTATTTTGAAGGAAAATAACATTTTATAAGAGATTATCATGTAATGAAACTAAAAATACTCTTCTTGAAAATAATCAAAGGCTAAAAATTTTGTGTGACACATGTATCTATTCAATATTTAAATTGTTGTGGAGAAAGCATTCTATTTGAAATGTGTTCAAGCATAAGAAACATGAACTGGAAGGAGATGACTTAATTCTTGAGATCTGTTAAGGAAGTTTTACAGATTCAGATATTAGAATGCTGATTTAAAAGATAATTTTATGTGTACAGTGGAAAATGAAGATCAAATACAGTGTCTTAATATAAATGAAAGTATAAAATTTGAAGGGCAAATAAAGGATTTTTAATGAATTATAACATATGTATTAGATGATGATAGGAATAAAAATATGTTGGCCTTTCCAATTCTTTGTAATACATGAGTATTTATGGAGAGAATTTTCTCTCTTTAAAGTTAGGCAACTCTAAGTAAAGAGCCCTTTCCAAAGGTCAACATTTCCCAAGAAGATGGATTACATATAGGTAGAACAATCTGGCACCCTTTATGTTTAAATTCCTGCTAACACTAATAAGATTATCTCTGCCCTTTTCCTCCATTTCCAAATAGTTTTAGAGACCTC
The DNA here is from genome assembly GCA_963575035.1 of Avahi laniger. Taxonomy (NCBI): domain Eukaryota; kingdom Metazoa; phylum Chordata; class Mammalia; order Primates; family Indriidae; genus Avahi; species Avahi laniger. Next base: position 3,839 of record CAUYSK010116047.1, read on the forward strand.
ATTTTTAGAAAAAAATATTCATCATAACCTATATGCAAAGAGTATTTCCTTTCCCATTATTAGATAATAAGTTATGTTGTAAGAAGTATTAGTTAGAACAAAGCTAATTTAGATATAAAGAAAGCACTGGAGGACAAAGGGCATTTTAAATTTGTCAGCAGGCTGTGTTACATTCTAGTAGAGAAAAGCAGGTACAATAGCTATATTAATCTTTTATTGTATTTAGACTCGTATAAATTACTACAAAATAATCAGTTCCTTTGCAGACAAAATAAGACACTATCATTGATGTTTTATTTCCCTAGATTCTCTCCTACTATGTGGGTACTGCCATGGACTACCAGCTGTGTTATTGCCCTCTCTGATTTTGTAAGGTCCTTTGTTTATTGAATTCATAACAATACATCACTTGCTAAAGTGGCCTGCTTATTGAACAGAAGCTAAAGTAATGATAATTTTTCCCTTCATGAAAAGGCTTACATTAAATAAAATCATTATGAAAACTTTAGTTAGTAGGCAAAGAAAATCAGGTACAATTTCATTTCATTTATATATGCAGACTGACATTGCGGGACACAGATTGATATCAGAGGAATGTAAGGGGGAAGATATCTTTTACAGCATACACATGATGACGTTGTGCAGTCAATCCATAGAATAGAATGAGAAATAGAAAAAAGTTACTTATTTCACTACAAGTAGAATTTTTAGGAATTTTAACATATCAAGTTCTAACTTATTCATTAAGAATATTACCTTCTACCTCTGATAACTGGATTTTTGGAAGTGATTACTTGAAAATATAATAAAAATATAAATACATTATTTGTTAATTATTTAAGATAATATTAAAATTAATATGAAGATTTTAACTTAGATAAAATTATTCTGAATTCTAATTTTATGATTACACATTTACAAATTGTAAGAAACAAATTCTGTCCACCTCCCTGTCTTTCTTTGAGATTTTAATATTAAAATCACAACTTCAAACTATAATTTTCTAACATATTTTTAAAGGAATTAAAAAACACTGTATTTTTACTCCTCTCATTTCTCCATATGGGGAAACGGTACAATATAAATTATTAAGGCATTATGATTTTTAAATAGACAAAACTTTTACCATCAAAATAATACATACTCAAGAACAAAAATGAATAAAAAAAAATCAACTCACCATCCAACTACCTATTGTGAGGGATATCAAGTCTTTGATTTGCTTCTCAGTTTGACTGTTGTTGGCGTACAGGAATGTTACTGATTTCTGTACATTGATTTTATAACCTGAGACTTTCCTAAATTTATTTTTCAATTCCAATACTCTCATGGCGGAATCTTTGGGGTTTTTTAGATATAAGATCATATCATCATCAAAGAGTGAGTGTTTGACCTCTTCTGCCCCAATTTGGATGTGCTTGATTTACTTCCAGAGTCTGATTGCTCTGGCTAGGACTTCTAGCACTACGTTGAATAGAAATGGTGACAGAGCGCAACCTTGTCTGGTTCCAGTTCTAAGTGGGAATGCTTTCAATTTTTCCCTGTTCAGTGTGGTGTTGGCTGTGGGTTTGTCATGTATGGCTTTTTTCATTTTAGGTAGTCCCATCTATATCTAATTTGTTAAGTGTTCTTACCATAAATGGATGCTGAATTTTGTCAAATGCTTTTTCTCCATCTATTGAGAGAATCATATAGGCTTTGTTTTTACTTTTATTTATGTGGTAAATCACATGTATAGATCTGCATATGTTGAACCATTCCTGCATCTCTGGGATGAAGCCCACTTGGTCACGATGGATTATTTTTTTAAGATCCTGAATTCAGTTTGCAAGGATTTTGTTGAGAACTTTTTTATCTATATTCATAGGGGATATTGATCCATAGTTTACTTTTCTGGGGCATCTTTTCTTGGTTTTGGTATCAGGGTGATGATGGCTTCATGAAATGTGTTGGAGAGATTTCCTTCCTTCTCCATGTTGTGGAATAATTTCTGTAGGATAGGCACCAGTTCTTTGTATGTCTGGTAAAATTCAGGTGTGAAACCATCTGATCCAGAATTTTTCTTTTTAGGAAAGTTTTTTTATTGCTGCTTAAATTTTGGTACTTAATATTTGTCTGTTCAGGAATTCTATTTCTTCTTGAATTAGCCTAGGGAGGCTGTGTGTTTCTAAGAATTTTTCCATTTCCTTCACGTTTTCAAGTTTATGTGTACAGAAGGTTTTTATAGTATTCATAGTTGATATTTTGTATTTCCATGGTATCAGTTGTAATTTCTCCTCTTTCAATCTTGACTGGGCTTATTAAAGTCCTTTCATTTCTGCTTCTTGTTAATCTAGCAAGAGGAGTGTCAATAACTCAACTTTTTGTTTTGTTAATCTTCTGTGTTTTTTTTATTATTATCAATTTCATTTAGTTCTGCTCTGATCTTTGTTATTTCTTTTCTTCTGCTGGGTTTGGGGTCAGTTTGCTCATCCTTTTCTAGTTCTTTGAGATAATTCATTAGATTGTTTATTTGTGATCTTTCTGTCTTCTGGATGTAGGCATATATAGATATATATTTTCCTCTCAGGGCTGCTTTAGCTGTGTTCCACTGATTTTGATAACTTCTCTCTCCTTTATCATTTACTTCAAACAACCTTTTGATTTCCATCTTAATTTTCTCTTAAACACAATAATCATTCAGCAGAAGATTGTTTAGTTTCCATGACTATGTGTAGTGCTGAGAGTTTCTGTTGGAGACAATTTCCAATTTTATTCCACTGTGGTCTGAGAAGATTTCTATTTTTTAAAATTTGTTGAGACATGTTTTGTGGCCTAGGATATGGTTGATCTTAGAGAATGTCCCATGAGCTGATAACAAAAGCATATATTCAGTGGTTTTGGGGTAGAATGTTCTGTAAATGTCAGGCCCATTTGTTCTAAAGTTTTGTTTAAATCCATTATTTCTTCATTTATTTTCTGTTTGAAGGATCTGTCCTGTTCTATCAGAGGAGTGTTGAAGTGTCCAGGTACTATGGTGCTATTGTTTATCATTTTGTTTAGATCAAATGGGATTTGCTTTATGAATCTCGGTGCACCTCAGTTAGGTGCATAAATAATAGCAACAAAGAAAATAAAGTTCCTAGGAATATATTTAATTAAATAGGTAGAATACTTCTATAGGGAGAACTGTGAAACACTGAGGAAGGAAATAGCAGGGAACATAAACAGGTGGAAAGTATACCATGCTCATGGTTTGGCAGAAGTCACATTGTTAAAATGTCAATACCACTCAAAGAGATCTATAGATTTAATGCAATGTCTATTAAAATACCAACATCATTTTTTTGCAGATCTAGAAAAAATAATTCTATGCTCCGTATGGAATCAGAGAAGACCCTGTATAGCAAAAGCAATATTAAGCAAAAATAACAAATTGAGAGGCATGAATTTATGAGACTTCCAGCTATACTACAAGGCTATAGAAACTAAAACAGCATGGTACTGTAACAAGAACAGAGACACAGATCAATGGAACAGAACTGAGAACTCAGGTATAAAACCATCCTCATATAGCCATCTAATCTTTGACAAAGCACACAAAAACATACACTGGAGAAAAGAATTATTATTCAATAAATGGTGCTTGGAAAATTGGGTAACCACATGTAGAAGACTGAAACAGGACCCACACCTCTTACCTTTCACAAAAATAAATTCACATTGGATAACAGACTTATATGTAAGGCATGAAACTATAAGAATTCTGAAAAAATGTTGGGAAAACTCTCATAGACATTGGACTAGGCAAAGAATTTATGAACAAGACCCCCAAACCAATAACAGCAGCAACAAAAAAATAATAAATGGGACCCAATCAAATCAAAAAGCTTCTGCACAGCCAAGGAAAGTATCATTAGAGCAAATAGACAACTTATGGAATGGGAGAAAATATTCTTATGCTACACATCCTATAAGGGCCTGATAATAAGAATCTATACAGAAATTAAGAAATTAACAAGAAAAATAAAACAATCCTATGAAAAAGGAAGCAAAGGACATGAACAGAAACTTTTCAATAGAAGGCAGAATAATGGCCAACAAACATATAAAAAAGTGCTCAACATCTCTAATCATCAGGGAAATGCAAATCAAACCCACGATGAGATATCACCTAACCTCAGTGAGAATGGCTTTTATCAAAAAGTCCCAAACAACAAATGCTGGTGTGGATGAGGAGAGATAGGAACACTCTTACACTGCTGGTGGGACTGCAAATTAGCACAACCTGTGTGGAAAATACTTTGGAGATATCTCAAATAACTAAAAATAAAATACCATTTGATCCAGCAATCCCACTACTAGACATCAACCCAAAAGAAAAAAAAGACATTTTACAATAAAAACATCTGCACTCAAATGTTTGTGACAGCACAATTCACAATTGCAAAGATGTGGAATCAACTCAAATGTCCATCAATACATGAGTGGATTAATAAAATGTGTTGTATGTGTACCATGGAGTTCTTATTCAGCCACAAAAAACAGTGGTGATCTACCACCTCTTGTATTATCCTGGATAGAGCTGTTGACCATTCTACTAAGTGAAGTATCACAAGAATGGGAAAACCATCGCTGCATGTACTCACCATGAATTTGGTATTACCTGATCAATACTTATGTGCACATATAGTAGTAACTTTCATCGAGTGTTGAGCAGGTGGAAGCAGGAAGGAGGGCTTGATTATATTCACACCTAATGGGTGCAGTGCACATTGGCTGGGGGATGGATACCCTTGAAGCTCTGACTCAGGTGGGGCAAAGGTAATATATGTAACCTAAACATTTGTACCCCTGTAATATGCTAAAATAAAAAAAAGAATCCTGCTACCTAGAGAACAACACTGTTATCTTCTTAGTTTTTATAACCTATTCTAGACTTTTTATATAGTTAAGCTGAAAATTAAATCATACAGCAAATTTCTGTAATATCTTTTCCCCATTGCTTTTTTATAATATTGCATATTCTATGTGTCATTATGTATTTAACCAATATTCAAAATTTGGTAATTTTAGTAGTTTATAAATTTGGATTTTTATAAACAACTTTGATTATCTGCCTCATTTAGCTTATTACTTAACCAAATAACTGAATAAATTACAAAATATAAGTGCTTAAAATAGAATATTATGGGGTCTTTGTTAAATAAGTTTAAAATTAAAATTGACCATGTGTAGGATGCAAAATAGTAACATACTAACAAAGTAAATTTTAAATTATAATTAATAAAGAATATACTGTGGGTAGAAGTACAAATTGGCAAATGTAAGATTCTGTGGCCTAGTATTTTGAGGAAAAAATCATCTTTGAGACATAGTGGACCATAACCTTGCAATGTTTCAATGATAAGAAAGAACTCATCATGAAAGAGCATGATATTTGATAGCATTAATGACTAACATAATAGAAAATTGATTTCCTAACTCCTTTCCTTTTCATAGTGCCTTTTACCCTAGAATGAAAGAGAATCAATATGTGAATATCTGAGTATATTAGAGGCAGCCAAGTGCAGAGAAAATACCATTCAATTAGCAATTAGAAAACCTGATTTCTTAACCTAATTGTGCCACAAATGAGTTGAATGACCTTGGGCAAGTCATTTGGTCTTTCCTAGGTTATTTTCTTCATCCACAAAAGTAAATGGTATCTAAGGTCTAGAAACAGATTAGTTAATCCAATTTTGAAATAAATTTAAATGAAAAAGGAATTATTAAATTTATTGAATGCCCTTTGATTATATTTTCCAAACTGTCTTCTACAGAAGGCCATTTTCCTTTTGTAATAACTAATGCTTCATGGTAGCTTAATACATGTAAGCACTGTTTTCATAGAATGCTTATAAAACTCTAGGTTGGTATTGCTGCTATTTTATTTTATAAATAAAAAAACTTATTTAAAGGGAAGTTAAACGATCTGTCCTGTTGCACAGTGATGGTGAGCAATCGAGTTAGAATTCAAAGTCAGACAGTCTGATTTCATAACCTGGGGCTTTAATCATTACCCACACTTTCTTAAATGCATATTTTTGCTTAAATAAACCTGGGAAACACTCGCTTCAACAGAACAAAATCAGTTGAACATAAGACACTTGGGGATATTTAATACTTATTTTGAATATCCAAGAGGGACATCATATGCAGAGCTGATAGCATTTATTTTTACCACTGAAGCTCTACACAAAGAATACGAAACATGTGCAAGTTCTCAAAATACTTTTGGAAAACATTGACTCTTGAGTATTAGCAGATATTCCAATGGTATTTGTACCAAATAAGATCTGCATAGGAAAAACAATTTCTTAAGTAATTTGAAAGAGTAGTAGTTAAAGATGGAAAAAAAAGTATCTAGGGATTTGTTTTCCCATATTTTAATTCCCATTTTCCATTTTTCCCTTCTCTAGTACATTTTAATGCAAGAAATCTTACCAGTGCATAAAAGATGTGTTTACTAAGGGAAAACTGGTTTCAGGATGGGAACTGTAGTTAGTAGTCTGGGGAGATGTGCATATTTTTACACTAAGAGCATTCTTTTCCAGCAGTCTTGCTTAGGACATCTCCATTGTGAAATACTTTGTTTACTATTTCTTAATAACTCTGGAATTCAAATATTCATTGTTTTAAGAGTATTTTCTATAATATATTATAAAGCAAGAAAAGTAGACATAATTTATAACATTATCATGTGAGCCTCTAAATATTTCATTTTATATTCTTAAAATAAGAAAGCTGTAATAAAACAAAACCATTAATCTTCCAAATCAGATACATCATCTTTAATTATCTGAGATATTTTATTTCTTTAAAAGAAAAAGACCTAAAAAAAGTCACAAAATACTGCATGATTTTGTCAATAATGGATATAGACTAGGTACATTAGAGTTTCATATATTTCATATTGATTTCTATTTTTCTTCTGGGACTCATAAAATAACTGTAAGCTTATAAAATATCCCAATATTTGAATAGAAGGAACAACATAATATAGTTGGTCTTTATTATTTGCAGCTTCAGTATTTGAAGATTAGCCTACTTACAAAAGTGTACTTGAATCCTCAGAAGTGATACTGGGTGCTTCTACGATCATTCCCAGACATGTACAGAATGGACAAAAATTTGAGTCTCCCAACTCACATATTCTTAGTTCAGGTTGAATAAAACGGTGCTCTGGCTTCTTGTTTCAGCTTTCATGCTGTAATGTAGTTGTCTTATGCAATCTATTTACTGTCACATCTTTTGCATTTTGGGGGGTTTTTGTTCGTGATTTTTTTATTTAAAATGGTCCTTAATGGGAGCTGAAGTGGTGTCTAGTGTTCTTACATGCAAGAAGACTGTCATAGGCCGGGTGCGGTGGCTCACGCCTGTGATCCTAGCTCTCTGGGAGGCCGAGGCGGGTGGATTGTTTGAGCTCAGTAGTTTGAGACCAGCCTGAGCAAGAGCGAGACCCTGTCTCTACTATAAATGCAAAGAAATTAATTGGACAGCTAAAAATATATAGAAAAATTAGCCAGGCATGGTGGCAAATGCCTGTAGTCCCAGCTACTTGGGAGACTGAGGCAATAGGATTGCTTGAGCCCAGGAGTCTGAGGTTGCTGTGAGTTAGGCTGACACCACAGAACTCTAGCTGGGGCAGCACATTGAAACTCTGTCTCAAAAAAAAAAAAAAAAAAGAAGACTGTCATGTGTCTTACAGAGAAAATACGTGAATTAAATAAGCTTCGTTCAGGAATGAATTATAGTGTCGTTGGCTGTTAGTTCAATGTTAATGAATCAATAATGTCCGACATCCAGAAAAAGAGGAGGAAATTCACTGATGTGTATGTGGGCCATTCTAGAAAGTGTCAAAGTAACACTACAATATGTGAAAGGTGAAAAAAGGGGCTAAATTTGTGGATTCATGAGATAACAACCAATACAAAAGTGCAGTGGACAGAATTGTTATGAGGCTGAAAACCAAAGAGATTTACTGCCATGTTAAGCACTTTTTGGCTAGTACTGGCTGGTTCCCGTGTTTTAAAGGTGAGATGGCATGAAAAATGTTAAATCTGCAGGTGAGGCAGGTTCTGCAAATCAAGAAGATGTGTTAGAATTTTTAAACTATCTGCTAAGTGTCACATAGGGAAAGCATTCTGTAAAAGAGCAGATTTTCAATGCTGGTGATGCTGGCTTGTTTTACCTAGACGTTGGCAAAGGAACCTATATACTAAAAATGGTGCTTTTGTTGATAAAAATATGACTACAGGTTCTGAAGATCTCTAGTATGCATCAATAGTTCAGTATTTGCTAATCCAATGTTTGTGGTGACCTTATAGAACATAAATATTGTGAATAATGAAAATTGACTGTATATATTTAAGATTTGGTTTCCAGATAGCTTCATGGCTTACTTCTAAAACTTATAGAAAGAGGTCCTGCAAATAAAATCTCAAGTATTTTCCTCGAAGCCACAACACCACCACCACTCTGGGGACTTAATAAAAAAAACAATGACAAAGAATATGGAGGAGTCAGATTATTCCCATTCCAAAATGACCTCTATATACCAAGAGATGAGGAGCCAAGGTGCCACTGAGATCTCAAAAAAGAGGCAAAAGTCAGCACCCTTGGCATGAAAATCAGCATTCTTAAAGCAATGTTAGCAGAAAGAAGATTCTGGCTTCCCCAAAGCAGATTCATGGACAGAAGACATCGAAGACTAGGGTGCCACAGTCAAAAAATATGAGGAAATAGGAACTGAGCATGAATAAGACACTCTCTGATTTCATTTCCTTTGGATACATACCTAGAAGTGGGATTGCTGGATCATATGGCAGTTCTATTTTAAATTTTTTGAAAAATTTCCATACTTTTTTCCATAATGACTGTACTAATTTACTTTTCCAGCAATAATGTATGAGGGTTTTCTTTTCTCCATATCCTCACCAATACTTATCTTTTCACTTTTTGACAATATTCATTGTGGGAGGTGATATCTCAGTGTGATTTTGATTTGTATTTTCCTGATGATTAGTAATGTTGCATTCCTCTTCATATACCTGTTCCATTTGTATGTCTTTGGAAAAATTTCTATTTAAGTCTGTACTCGTTTGCCATTTTTAATTGAATTATTTGGGTTTTTTTGCTATGAAGTTTTATGAGTTCCTTATATATTAGATATTAAACTTTTATAAGATCACTATCTCAGAGAAATACCTGCATTCTCATATTCGGTGAAGAATTATTTACAATAGTCAAAATGTGTAAACATCTTAAGTGTTCATCAGCGGATGAAAGGGTAAAGAAAATGTGAGTATGTGCATGTGTAACACACATAATAGAATATTACTCAGCTATAAAAATATGAAAATCCTGCCATTTGTGACAATATGAATGAATCTGGAGGAAATTACGCTAAGTGAAATAAATCAAATACGAAAGGACAAATATTGTATGATCTCAATTATGTTGAATCTAAAAAATTCGAATTTATAGAAACAGAGGGTAGAAACTTATAGAAAGGTGGATACCACAGATCAAGGGAGTAGGGGAAATAGAAAGCTGTTGGTCAAAAGGTATAAACTTACAATTTTAAGATGAATAAGTTATGGAGGCCTAATTTACAGCATGATGAGTATAGTAATAAAAATACATACTTGAAATTTGTTAAGAGAATAGATCTTAAGTGCCCACAACACACACACACACACACACACACACACGTACAAAAGGTAACTATGTGAGGTGATAGAAATTTTAATTAGCTTGATTGTGGTAATCATTTCCCAATGTATTTGTATATCAAAACATCATGTTGTACACTTTGAATAGATACAATTTTTGTCAATTATATCTCAATAAAGCTGAATTTTTTAAAATACTACCTGAAACTCATTGGATATACTTGGACAATTTAGAAGGAGCTGAGTTAATTTTTGTGTGATCATCAAGTAAAGAATAAATAATTCACATTCATATGATAAAATTAATTATTTTAATAGGTACTACAATTTAGCAAGGCTTGTAAAATCTAGAATTATAGTAATAGAAAACATATCAAATTTTATATGGGGGAGAGGTTGTCATATATAATTTAAAACAAGGACCATGTAAACTTTAAAATAAGCAGTTAAGGTCAGACATGGTGGCTCACAACTGTAATCCCAGCAACTGGGGAGATCGAGACAGGAGAAATGATTCAGGTCAGGAGTTTGAGATCAGCCTGGGATATGTAGTGAGACCCCCCCCTCTAAAAATAAAATAAAATAAAATAAAATAAAATAAAATAAAATAAAATAAATAAAATACAATACAATAAAATAAAATAAACAGCAACAACAAGAAAAACCTAGCTGGGCACATGTAGTCCCAACTACTGGGGAGGCTGAGACAGGAGGACTGCATGAGCCTGGGAGTTCAAGGTTACAGTGAGCTATGTTCATACCACTGCACTTCCACCTGAAGACTCTGTCTCTGAAAAACAAAAACAAAAAACAAAAAACAAAACAAAAAGAATGGGTATTTATGTGTGAAAGTAGATCTGTGGTTCAAGAGAAAGGGGTATGGGTTTAGATACAGATATACTTACATATATAGCTATAGATAAATTATAGATACTAATATATATCATGTGTGTGTGTATATACATATATAAATATATATATATATAAATATATATGTATAACCTGTCCATATGTTTATCTATATAAACCACAAGATATCGATTTGGAAGTTACATAAATATGGGTCATTGAGCATAAGGGTACAAATGAAAATTTCTAAGGCAAAAATGTGTAAGGAATGAGCATTAAAAACAATATCTTAAGGAGTATCCATTTTTGGGGATTTTGTAGAAGAAAATAAATTAACAAAATAGGAGATTGGTCATAATGCTGTGAAGAATATAAGGTAGAATATAATAATGTGGGACTAGTGTCATAAGTTATTGATGTGATTTTCACATAAAGGGAGGTAAGATACTGAAACAAGGTGTGTCATATTTAAGGCTATTGATGTACATCCAAAAATAAAGTTTTAGGGACATCATATGTAACACTTGTGATTGGGAGGTGGATGGAGGGATGATAGAAACACAATGATCTAAGCAAAACTAACTTTTTCCAAGGGTCCAGGTCCTACAGAAAGTTTTTAAAAGAGTCCCACAGTGTTTGGTACTTGGTAAATATTCAACAGATTGCATTTATGCAAAGTATTTTATTAGGACTATTTAAAATAAAGCAAAGTGACCTAAATAATATCATTACTCTGTGTTTGGAGTTTAGAGGTGGTGAGACACTGGTACCTCTCAGCTCATCTTTGCATGTTCCAAATTTTCCTTATTCCCTACACTTCATGCCCATCTTTCCTCCAGACGACCTTATTTTGTGGTTTTATCTTATCTCCTGGTGGTTATGCTTCTCTGATGAAACCTGACTGAAACTGGCAGATCCAGATTTGGGCCATATTTTCTGCTTCAGTGGTACCCGGCTGCTCCCCTATCTTAACATTTGTCAAATTGTCTCGCACATCGTTGTTTGTCTGTCACGCTGCATTGAGGGCAATGTGAGACAAGAACCGGGTTTGTCTCTCTTTCTATTGCAATAAACCAAGGCTGTGCATTACGCATTAAGGACACTTAATATATGCATGCTAAAGTGAATGGCCCCTTTACAAATTTATATTTACTTAAACATTTCCAAGAATTTATTTTTTTAAAGTAAAGTACTTCAAGGAAGTCTAAAGATGCTACTGTTTTTATCCTCTAGGGCTCGTGTATGTAATAGTAGTAAGGTGAGCAGGTGTTTAATTACAAGGAAGCCCTTAGGTCAATTGCTGATGTATTTAATAAAAACTATTTTCACCCCAAACCATCTGTGAATCCTACTTTTCATCATTCAAGGACTATGGCTTTGTTCTTGATTACATTTGGGGATTAATGGTATAATAGGCTATATCATCCTGTAAACTTTCATCTATTATAATCCTTGCTCTCATTCTTATGATCAAACCTCTGTTTTCGAAGCCTATTTTGTCCTGTATCCTCACGCTGGCACTGCCAACTGCTGCTCTGCTATTTTGAACAAGACACCCCCTCTCCAAGGGTATCAGGGAGAATCTATGTTACAAACAGGGCTATTGTAAGGGAGAAGAGGAATATATGCAAATAAAGCCCAAACAGAGTGCTTAACATATGATATTTGTAAAATGAGTATTAGCTATTATCATTATATATCACTTTAAAGAAATGAAGAGCAATTTATGAGTGCCTAAGCAATGCTGTAGTTTAATTCAATTTTTTTTTT
>CAUYSK010116051.1:0-11551 GCA_963575035.1 Avahi laniger
CTGAAATTAGTGCATGAATGTCTTTGAAAGGTGTTAATTTCTTTTAATATTTTTAAAAAACTATATTGTACATAATTTGAGAAACAAGTATATCTTAATTTCAAAATAAGACTTCATATTGTTCACATCTATTAAAGAAAAAAATGATCCTATCCTAAAATATCACCTGGAGGACTAAAACAAGCAAATCAAGACATACATGAGCCCAAGGGATGTAAGAATTATTCTAGCAAAGACAGTTTAAGGACCATTAGAAAATAAATTCAAGGTTATTAGTTTGGTTAAGCAATAATACTAAATCTGGACTAATTAACGTTAATATAAGAATATTTGGCTTAATGATTGTCTTACCCGAAGATTGAGCTTATGCCGAAGATCTATTAATTGCTGGGGAGTGAGGTTGGTTATCTCTTCATGCTCATTGTAAAAATTTTTTTCAAATGGTGGATAGTCAATCTGCAGGTCCAATTATTCAAAGTTAGTCTAGAATTCAAGAGTCAATCCTGTAAGTTTGATTTTAATGCAAAATAACTTCTACAAATATTATACAAATAAAGCCATCCCAGGTAGGAGGATAAAGGAATTAATTTATTTTTGACATACATCCCAAAAAGTACAACTAATACTGTTTCCTATTCCTGTTTTCAACATAAACACCAACCTACCTTCTAAAGAGACTCTTAAGGACACCTCGGATTTGAATATCCTTGAAGCAGACCAAGGAATCTTTACAATGCCAAAAACCTCAGAGGACAAAGAATGTATTTTCCTCTATGGTATTAAATATGTTTTGGATCAAGCTGTTAACTAGCTCCACGCATTTAAAAATATTTCTAGTATTCCTTCAAAGACAGCTGTGCCTTTAGAGAGTTCTCTGTTTAAAAATATGGAGCTGCTTACAAGTTAACTTAAAAAAAAAAAAAAAGGATGGCCAAGCAATTCCAATTCCAAAGAGAAAAGTAGTCATTTCTGGTACTCTTTTCCTAGCTTACTGTACCTCAGGATAAAAAACATACCCACATCACCACATAGGAATTTTGCTAAATGATTCTCTTTCTGATGTCACGTAATGTCTATAATAAATTTAGTTTTCAAGGAGAATTTAAGCTTTCTATAGGTGGTCAAAATTTTCACAGTTCTGGGTAAATCCAAAAAGATTTGGTGAGAAGAGTGACACTTGTTTTACACTTTTGGAAACCTCTTTAACATCTGAGTTAAAGAAAATAGCTAAAGAAAACGACCTATTGCAACAATTCAAATTGTTGCAATAGGTTGTTTTAATTTAAGCCCATGAAGAAAATCTGGCCTCAAAAGATACGTCGTTGGAAAAGGGAAGAGAGTATTTTAAAAGACTTTTCAGATATCTGTGGATTTTTATTCCTCTCTGATACTATACTAAAACTTAAGTGGACATTTCCTAAAGGTTCTTTTCATTGTGTAATCTGAAACCACATCATTAAACTTTTTATACTGTTACATCATAATCCATTAGTCTATCATGTATTTTTTTTTTTTTTTTTTGAGACAAAGTCTCACTCTGTTACCCAGGGTAGAGTGCCTTGGCATCAGCCTAGCTCATAGTAACCTCAAACTCCTGAGCTCAAGCAATCCTATTGCCTCAGCCTCCCGAGTAGCTGGGACCACAGGCATGCACCACCATGCCTGGCTAATTTTTTCTATATATTTTTAGTTGTCCCGCTAATTTCTTTCTATATATATATATCTTCTTTTTAGTAGAGATGGAGTCTCACTCTTGCTCAGGCTGGTCTTGAACTCCTGAGCTCAAACAATCCTCCTGTCTCGGCCTCCCACAGTGCTAGGATTACAGGCGTGAGCCACCATGCCCAGCCCATTAGTCTATCTTGTATTTTGAATTAAGCTTCCACTCACATGATTTTGTAATGTTATACATTGGTCACATGGAAAATACTGGTTCACTGTAGCATGCAGATCATCCAAATGTTGACACGTTCATTTCGTTACATATATACTTTAAAAACCACAATTATCATCACTATCGATTTTATCACAATGGTCTTTAAGTACTGAGAAGTGGTCAAGCTTCGTGTAGTGGACTTAAATTTTCTGAATTCTAATCTTTGCTTGAAAGCTTCAATTTCTATTATTGGCAATAAACACTTTCAATTGTGTTCCATGAAAAAAGCCAGCTACTTCTGCTTACAACTCAAACACGTAAGTGGCTTTTCCTTAAGATGACTATCATATTTTGGTATGCAACAGAAATGCTTTATGTGTGCTTCCCATTCTGTCACATAAAATAAAAAGACATATTAACTCAAGGGTCATGATTTACTAAATGATAATTTTTACTGTTTCATAAGGGCATTCTTAAGTGAAACTGACTTTCCCCTTCCCACCCCAAACTGCAATGTCTGTCAGGGAAAAAAATGACTACTAGTATAGTTTGGTGCCACTGGCTTGAATCATGCTAAGGCATTAGCAGTTTTACCTATTACTGCTTTTACATCACTGCTGCAAATGCTGATACAATGAGAAAGGAAAACAGTGTTAGTATTATGAAAATTCTTCTGATTTTGTAGGCTTCCCAAAAGTATCCCTTTAGGGGTCCCTAGGACCACACTTTGAGAAGCACTGCTCCAGATCTAGAATCACTAGAGTACACAAGATCTAGTCTGAGATATTTAACTTGGATGAAACACTGATTTTTTTTGTTCAAGTGGGCATACTGATATCCTCATTTGCTCTCCTTGACTTAAGGAACTTGTAATTCCTGGCTCCACTTTGAAAAACAGCCTCTTATCTGCCCCAGATCTGGGAGCAATGGTAAAGATTTACAGCAATTAAAAAACAGATGCAAGCCGGGCACAGTTGTGCTCAACTATAGTCCCAGCTACTCAGAAGGCTGAGGTGGGTGGATGGCTTGAGCCTAGGAGTTTGAGGCCAGCCTGGGCAACATAGTGAGACCCCCATCTCAAAACAAAACAAAAAAACAACAAATGTAGGCCCAACGGCCCATTTTGAAAGAAGATAGTATGTGCTGCTTCTGGAAAACAGGTACGATTGTTTGAAAAAAATTCTTAAAATTCTAAAATCAAACATGAGCAAATAATGTGGCTATAACCTTCAACAGATAGGCCATAAAGTCTCATGAAATTTGTGACTCAAGCACTTAGCAAAGGTGGCAAGATCCCAAAGCACAAGTAAGCTCTTGACATAAGAGTACTCAGCTACTGGGAAAACCTAAATATTAAAGATAAAGAAAACTGTATCACTTTGAAACAAGAATCAAATTCTATAAGAAACACCATACCTCTGAATGATCAATGGGAGGAAGAGGATCGATGATTTTTTTGGAAGGTGCAATCGGATTTCCATCACTATCATATTCCAGATTGTCTTCCTCTTCCTCCTGAACCACACCAGCAGTTGGGTTTTCTGCCATGTATCGAAAATAAGCTTCCTGCAGGAAAGCACAGGAACATGATCACACTCAAGTACAACTGCTCCTATTTCTGATTCTGTAATTAGTGTACAGTGTACCAGATGACTGTACAATTAAAATACCTACCAAGTAAGACAAGACTTTTACTAGCAATGATTCCTTTTACAATAGCAGTATTCGGAAGGACCATCAGAAAAAATAAATTAGGCAGTTAGGACTACAAAATGATTTAACTTGTTTAACAGAAGACTTACAAATCTGTCTGTTCCATAACCTTCCTGGGATGGAGTGTCTACCTACCCTCCCCAGAGCTGTAGAACACATGCTGTGGCTTTACCAATCCAAGTTGGGAAGGGAAGCTGACACTGATTAGAAAGGTCACAAACCTGGAAAGAATTACTGCTCACTCTGGGTTCTCATCACTCCACAACTGAACAATAGAAAAAAAATATACTAACGGAGAGTCATTAATGTTCCATCTTGAAATACAAGAATCACAAACAGAACTCTTACAAAGAAGTAGAGGTTAGATGTTGCTAGAGGCCATCAATAGATCCCATACTACTCTATCATTTGATTTATCAGAGTAAACATTAATTTTGGATTTAAAAAGAAGCTGAATAAAGCTCATATTTGTTTTTGATGTCATAGTTAATCAAAAATTCCATCTTCAACATCGGGGAAAGCCATGTGAATATATTACCAACTGGTCACACAGGTAGAAAAGGAGCAAATCAAATGACATTGCCTGCTCCATGTCAGGAATGGCCATTTCAAGTGAAGGCAAGCTCTAGCTTGTCCCCAGTATAGACTTTGTGGGATAAAAATAAAAGATAGAAATACTGCATAGGAACTCACTTGGTCATCTTCCTCTTCAATGTCATCTCGAATACCCCTGGAAAAACAAGCGGAGAAACAAACTTCCCTGCAAATGTTCCACATACCCAGCTCCATACTTAACAGCAGATTAGTGTTGAATTCCATACAACCGAGGAACTCTCCACACTAACAATAACAAAGCAGCAATAAGCACACTGTAAACTATCCACCCATGATACGTGTGGTTTCACTCTATAAGCAGCAGTTTGCATTTCTTTTAAATGGGATGATATAGTACCCCTAGAAATATCAATTACTAACAAGGGTATAAGGAGTAAAAACTTTTCTGAAGACACACACCAAAGGACCCTAGTTTTGTGAACCCATACAACAATCACAATGAAGTTGTGAAAAGCATTTCATATAAAAAAGAAAAAAAATCCTGAATTTGGTATATACTAGAAAGAATGTCACAACTTTTTTATTGTCCCTCAGAGTTTCTAACTCTAGGGTAACTGCTTTCAAGCAAAATCAGTTAGCTTGGGGACAAGGACAAAGAGGAAAAACTACATTAATTCCTTTATGAGTCTGGGACTAAAACTCCCTAATCAGTTCACATGGAGAAGGGGTCCATCGCCACTTTCTGCATCTCTCAGGAGGCTAGGGAAAGTATGGTTGCTTAGTTCCCACAACCATCTCTTTCTAATCAGACTTTCTGCCTAACCTGGAGTACTTGCTATTCCTAAAGCGACCAGCAAGCAACACGACCAGTGTAGGGCAGCTGGAAGAGGATGTAACATACAGTGAGCACCAAAAAGAGGGCTGAACCTCCACATGGCACAGAAAGAGGGAAGGGCCTGAAGCACTGATTGCCAAGCAGAGGGAGAAAAAGTTCAACCATGCCCAGTAGAAAAAGCCTTAGCAGTATATTCAGCAAGGCAAAGAGGAGACTTCTCTTTCCCAGAAAATAAAGTACTTCAATTTCTGACTATGGTTGCTGAAGCATGTCACTCTTTACCTGAAATTAAGTTTTATTACTAATAACTGATACAGTCACCCCTCAGTATGCATGGGGGACTGGTTCCAGGAACCCTGCATATACCAAAATCCACATACACTTAAGTCCTGCAGTCAGCCCTGCAGAACTGGCATGTAAGACGTCAGCCCTCTTTATACACAGGTTTTACATTCCTGTGAATCCACATTTGGTTGAGGAAAAAAAATAAGCAAACAAAAAAAGCAAAAACACCCCCATATATAAGCCAACTCGCACAGTTCAACCCTGTGTTGTTCAAGGTTAACCGTACATAGTTTTTATGATATAATCACTATTACGTCTTATAACCCTATAGGCATTAAACTATTATATATTAATTACGGGACAAACTCAATGAACCCAAACTTTAGTAATTATGCTCCTCTAACCCTTACTGTAATTCATTTCTTCTGTTTACCAAACAATTCAACTCTTTATAAAGACCAAATACCATTCTACTAAACAGAATGATTTTTAATTATTGCAAACGTAAAGATTTTTGCGATCTCTATACCTAAAGACATATTCAAGATACAAGGATAACCTCAAGTAAAGACATTTGTGTATTTTAGTATTTTTCTCTATAAACTTTGGGGGAATAGGCTTTGTAATACTTTAGCGATTTTCACGTAACCTTTGTGAAGGAGAAGAAAACAACTTACTTTACGTTTTTTCTTTCTTTGTCCTTTTCTTCAAGCCTCTTCATGTCTCTAGCTGCCTGATCCTAGTAAAACAAAAGGCTGTATAGAATCACATCAACTGAAAACAGTCGAAAGGGACATTTCTTTATAAAGAACTTTTAGACTGGAATAAGTGCCATCATAGCTTTAGCTATGCGTTTTGACAACTGCATTTTGCCACAATCAAATTGCTTTTTGACAATTATTAATATTTTTCAGAGGAATACCTAAATGCTCTAAAAACTTAGTTATATATTGATTGCACAATTTTTACCTATAATATACACCATGAGTGGAAAAATTAGCAAAAATGTTTGATTCACAAAAATATAACCTTTGGTTACTTTTGAAAAGTTAATGATATAATTATGGCTGTAAAGGGCCTTAAATTCAGGTAAATCAGCCTTTCTCAAAATGTAGCTTAAGACTATTTACATCAGGTTACCAGTAGGAATGGTAAAATATGCAAATTTCTGACTTTAGAAAGTGGCTCTCAACCTGGGGCAATTTTGCCCCTAGGCCACATTTGGCAATACCTGCAGACATTTTTGGTTATTCACAACTTTGAGGGTGGGGGTACAACTGGTGTCACTGGTTGGTAGAGGCCAGAGATGCTGCTAAATATTCTACAATACACAGGATAGCCCTCACAACAAAGAACTGTCTAGCCCCAAATGATAACAATTCTGAGGTTGAAAACTCTACTCTAGACCTACTAAATCAAAATCTTTAGGGGTAGAGTTAAATGTGTATATTTTTACAATTTCCATAGGCAATTCTTACACACAGCAAATTGACAATCATAGATCTAAATTAATCCTTTTATTATACATTTAAAAATCAAGGTCAGGGCCGGGCGCAGTGGCTCACACCTGTAATCCTAGCTCTCTGGGAGGCTGAGGCGGGCAGATTGTTTGAGCTCAGGAGTTCGAAACCAGCCTGAGCAAGAGCGAGATCCCGTCTCTCCTAAAATTAGAAAGAAATTAAATGGACAACTAAAAATATATAAAAAAAATTAGCTGGGCATGGTGGCGCATGCCTGTAGTCCCAGCTACTCGGGAGGCTGAGGCAGGAGGATCGCTTGAGCCCCGGAGTTTGAGGTTGCTGTGAGCTAGGCTGACGCCACGGCACTCTAGCCTGGGCAACACAATGAGACTCTGTCTCAAAAAAAAAAAAAAAAAAAAAAAATCAAGGTCAGGGCCAGGCCTGGTGGCTCATGCCTGTAATCCTAGCACTCTGGGAGGCCGAGGCAGGTGGATCATTTGAGCTCAGGAGTTTGAGACTGGCCAGAGCAAGAGCGGGACTCCGTCTCTACTAAAAACGGAAAGAAATTAGCTGAACAACTAAAAATATATATAGAAAAAATTAGCCAGGCATGATGGCGCATGCCTGTAGTTCCAGCTACTCGGGAGGCTGAGGCAGGATGATTGCTTGAGCCCAGGAGTTTGAGGTTGCTGTGAGTTAGGCTGATATGGCACTTGGTCAGGCAACAGAGTGAGACAGATCAAAAAAAAAAAAAAAAAGAAAAAAAAATCAAGGTCAGAAGAATTAAATAAATTTCCCAAGGTTATACATTCTGCACAACTGTTTTTCACTATGTTTCAACTGTTTTTAGCTATGCATTTTGACAACTGTATTTTGCCACAAATTGCATTTTGACAATTATTAATATTTTTCAGAGGAATACCTAAAAGCTCTAAATGTTTTTCACTATAAAACAACATGAGTTTTTCTGGCTATCTTTGATTTATAAAAATGTCACTCCATGTACATGGCATGGTTGGGTATAATATCAAATCAAATGTTTCCAATAAAGAGAAATTATTTTAAAAAAAAGTGTTACACACAAACAACCTACTTTTTAAGGGACTGAGCCAAATATAAGATATACTTAAGATCATAAATTGAAGATGACATAAGCAATGTAATGTAAGAAACAGGTCACAAATACTTGGAGAACATATTGTTTAAGCCTACATAAATCCTTTTTTGGAACACTGGCTAAAAATAAATCTTCACCTAGTTTAGGCACTAGAAAAGTTTTACTTTCTAGAAAAGTTGATAACTGAGATCAGGAATTAATGTGAACACTTAGGCAACAACACTCTCTGCAAGATCTGACAATATCCACTCTCTCTGTCCTAAAATAAACAGAACTGTTTTTGATACCACACAAAAGATACCCAGAAGAATGATATAAGATTTAACCTCCAAACAACTTCAACTACTGAAATGCAAGAGAATTTAAGCCATTCTTGGATATTCTCACTCAAAAAGGGCTATGCCAGCTTGCACTATTATAAATTAAATCCAAATTTAAGCCTAGAAAAATCAAGAGCTGATTTTTCTTCTAATTCATCACTAGGCATCTCAAGAAATAATGAGACCAAAATCTCTGGGAAACATATCCCTTCAGGGAATGTCTATATCTCAAGATGAAGAAAAAGCAATGTGTGTAAGACATCTCAAACATGACAAATCATTTACTGTCTTTACTCCTATAGAGAATCATTTAACATGTTAACTAAATACCTACTATGTTGCAAGACACATGTATGTCCTGAATAGTTTTGGTAAGTGGTAATTGTCCTGAATAGTTTGATAAATGGCAGAAATACACACTACTATAAGAACTCAGATACAGAACAATACAGCATAAAGAATATGGGGTTTGGAGGTGAATTTTGGCTCTGCCACCTATTAGGTGTATACACATCAGCAAGTAACTTAATTTGTTCTAAATCAAAGGTGGGAAACTCAAATACCTAGTGGGTACCAAGCTGGTAATAAACGAAGGATAAGGAAAGTTGTATTCTTTTAACACAAACATGCTTTGCTTGCACTTCAGTAAGTAGGCACATTCTTCTAAAGAAATATGCTCTAATTTCTCTTATCACCCTCTGATACTTGATAGAGACCTGAGTTCAGAAAAATATTTCTCCAAAGAAAAATCATAATCCAAGTGTGATGACAAATAGTTTTAACCAGTGGCCTCAATGTCAAGAAGAAAACGGAGATTGAGGAAACTATGGTGAACAAGAAAAAGCATGCCTTGTCTAAAGCAAGCAGTCATTTGCTCAGCAACAGCCTATTTTTTGCCACATAACAACATAGGCTTTGTATTGCCAGATCTTCCACTTTTCAACAGTCTGAACTATTAGACAAAATCCTCTGATTTTAAAAATGTCAGCTCCCATTTTTTAAAAAGCAATGTCTAGGTCAAATAAAAACACATCTGTCTTGGATTCTTTCTTTTCCTCCTTCCTTAGAGCAGAGATGAATTCTGGCTGAAGACAAGAATCTGAAAGGACTTTATGTTAAAAGCAACAAAGTGACAGGTTGAAGCAAGGGGAATAACATGTTAAGAACCATGCTTTGGTCTAATTAACCTGTAGCTGTATACCACGTAAATGGGAGATCAGGGAGAGAATTTAGCCCAGACAAGAGTTAATGAGGATATAAAGTAGGATGACTACTAGTGGCAACAGAAAGGAACAGATGCAGGCTATTGTAAAGATGACAGAACTTGGCAAATTAGAGGAAAGGCAGCATGATGTACTGGAAAAAGCTAGGCTTTCAGGACTACTAAGCAAGAAGAATTAGATTTGAGTCCCAGTTCTTCCATATAAATACCAATATGATTCGGGGCATGTGATTTGAATTATCCTAGGGCTCAGTTTTCTTATCAGTTAAAAAATTATATTTATATGTATATACTTTCTGCCCATTTCCCATGGTTACTCTGAGGATTAAATGAAATAATGAAAATGCTTGATAATCTGCTAAAAAGAAATGAAGGGGAGAATAAAGGAAGAAGTTAAAGACAAAGTTTTAAGCCAAAGTGATTGCATGAATATTGGTATCATTAATAGAAATAAGACAAGAGAATCACCTTGTTGAAGAAGGAAACATGATGAATTGGGTTTAAGTTACCAGTGGGAGATACCCATGTAAAAATGGCCAATATGCTTCTGGAAAAGTAGAAATGAAACCAAAGAGCAAGTATGGGGCTAAAGAAATAAATTATGCACATAAAAGTTTTAAAACTAGATGAGGTCACTAAGGAATGCATAAAGAGTGAAGATATTAAATCAATATAGGGAACTGTAAAGGACCTCTGTATTTGAGAAACGAGGAGGATCACAAGGATAACAACAGTCAGATGGATATTTAATGACTTTTTCTTTTGGTGTAATGATCTGGTGGTTTTGTTTTTTTTTTTAAGAGTTCTGTTATAGAGACACAGAAATACTGATGGATGAAACTGTATGTCTGAGATTTACTTTAAAATAATAATAAAAGATTTGGAGGTGGAAAGGGTTAGGTAACGTAAGACTGGCCAGAAGTTGTTAACTAATAAAATTGGGTGAAGGGTACATGAGGGTTCATTTTATTATTCTACCTTGTAACTATGTGTTTGAAATTTTCCATAATAAAAAGTAAGTAAAAAGAAAAAAAAGTCAGAGAAATTAAAGAAAAAGGAAAAAAATGAAAAATCTTACAAAAGTCTAGTTAGAAGAGTAGCTAGGAGGTGGTGGTCATGAATTTCAATTTCTACAGGGAGGTCATGGATATTGATGAAGAAATAACATTTAAAGTTACAGAATCTAGCAGAAATGTTAGACTGAATGATATAATGTTCATTCTATTTAAGAATATATTAAAGTTATTAAAATAAAACAAAACACACACACACAAATCTCAAGCTACTATGTTCAAGGGTTATACAGTTCAACCTTCTAGTCACAGTCATCTCCAGAAACACTACAGAGCAATTGGAAGTAGATACACAAAACTGTAGAGTATGAGAACAAGTATCTCAAAAAAAAAAAAAAAAAAAGACTAGAAAAATTTTGAACGTACTAGATTAACTTGATCTGTTTCTAATTGCTGAATATTTTAACAAAACAAAAGAATTGATACTTGCCTCAACTTCTGCCATGAATGCCTCCAAGGGATCATCATCACTGTCAGAATCTACTGGCTTGGAATGGAATCGCTGGCGGGTTGGTGAGTTTTCAGCAGGAATATAAGGTAAATCAACATTGCTAGAGTCTTCTTCCTCATCTTCAAAATAGCTGAAAATTAAAATGCAAATTAGTGAAGTGCGTGTTTAGTTTGGGGTCAGTAAATCTTTCATTTATTAAAAATTTTTCTTACAGTACATCTTATTATTAAGAGATTTATCCTATACAGATCAAATTAGAGACCTCCACGGCTTTGGCTAAGGATCCAATTAGGTACTACTTAACATAGGCAAAATTCTAATTTTACAAAAAAAACCAGTCATAGCAGAGTCTCCATTTAATTAGTATCTGTTCAAATCATATTCCCAGTTCTATTAAAAGGGATGTGTTTTCAGTACAACCTAATATTTCATTATTGAATAAATATGGCAAATATTAAAGAGTCTGTGCTATGGGAAAACAATGAGACTTTTGTATGAAACATTAAAAATTGGCCGGGCGCGGTGGCTCACGCCTGTAATCCTAGCACTCTGGGAGGCCGAGGTGGGCGGATCGTTCTGAGCTCAGGAGTTCGAGACCAGCCTGAGCAAGAGCGAGACCCCGTCTCTACCAAAAATAGAAAGAA